>AWOL01S0059439.1:0-28661 GCA_000715115.1 Nicotiana otophora | reverse complement strand
TTTTTTCTTTAATTTAAAATAAAAATAGCTCATGTTGTATATCAATAAATCTCTAGCACAAATATTTGTGTATATATACAAGAAAATATATGTTATACATTGAGATATACAAAGAACAAGTAAATATTTTATTTACATTTTGAAATTCTGATATATAAAGTATGAAAATAAATTTTTGAAATCCATTTTGATATACACAAAGAAGGAAAATAAATTTGTGATGTATACTTTGGTATACTCCATGAATATTTGGAATTCATGTATGTTGTTATTGGCTCGTAGTAAGTGTCGATGTCGACTCCTCATCGCTAGTTCTTTGAGGTTAGACTGGATACTTACTGGGTACATGTTGTTTATTTACTCAAGCTACACTTCTGCACTAATCGTGCAAGATCTGAGGCAGGTGCATCTGGTGTCCATTCAGGCGCGCATTCCCGTTATCCTGAGGCATAGTGGTGAGCTGCTCTCTAAATCTGTTCTGCGGCAACTGCAATCTCTCTTTTGTATTTACTTTCTGTCTATCCTACTTCAGACAGTAGCATAGGTGTTTTATATATTCTACTAGTTGCTCACACACTTGTGACACCGGGTTTTGGGAACATGCTAGTAGACACTTTATGGCTTTTGAGTATTTATTTCATCATATTTGCTCTTTTATCAGTTTACACTTTACTTTATTAAATTTTCCACTTTTCATTTACTTAATAAATAAAAATCAACTACTGTGAAATTATTAAAAAGAATAAATACATGGCTAGTTCACTGTTGGCTTGCCTAGCGACGACGTTGGGCACCATCACGGCCTATAGGAGGAATTGGGTTGTGACAACATTGTATCAGAGCACTAGGTTCACGTAGGTCTCACAAGTCATGAGCAGGCCTAATAGAGTCTTGCTGATCGTTGCAGAGACATCCGTACTTATCTTCGAGAGGCTATAGGGTGTTAGGAAACTACTTTTTCGTCATCTCCTATCTTGCAGTTGATGTTGTGCTAAGTATCATTCTCTTATTCTCTCACAGATGGTGAGAATGCGCGCGGAAGATGTACTCGACCGTGGAGGAACTGCTCCCTCTATTTCTAGAGGCTGAGGCAGAGGCTAAGGGAGGGCTCTAACCCGTGGTAGAGGACGAGGGTGTCCTAGCGTTGCTCCAGTTGTGCCACTAGTGGATCCAGTGGAGGATACTTTTATTGAGGAGCAGGGCGAGGTGCGTGCACCGGAGCCGGCCCCAGTGGATGTCATGGCCGCACCAGGATTCCAGGAGGTCATGGGCCGTATGCTATGGTTCATGGATTCTATGACTCATGCTAGTTTATTTCCACCACACCTAGCCACAACTCAGGCGGGAGGGAGAGCACAGACCCCTACCGCTCAGGTTCCAGGGCATGCAACTACCATATATCAAACCCTGAGTGCACTACCTATGGGCGGAGCTCAGCCAGTTGTAGCGGCTATACCTGAGCCCAGACCAGCTACGGGCGACGAGCCGCAGAAGCTATTGGATAGATGGACCAGGCTAGATCCTCCTCTATTTGGAGGTGAGTGACATGAGGACCCCCAGGATGTTATTGATCATTACAGGGACAGACTGCACAACATGAGGATATTGGAGTCCCACAGGGTGGACTTTACCACCTTTCAGCTGGAGGGTAGGGCCCGTAGATGGTGGCAGTCCCATCTTCTTGGCAGGCTAGAAGGTTCCCCCCTGACTTGGGACCAGTTGACTTGTCTCTTTCTGGATAGATATATTCCACCCTCTCAGAGGGAAGAGTTGGACAATGATACAAGAAACACGAAGATGCCATGACAATTCACTTAAATCAACAAGTCACACCCAACACCACTTGAGCACACTCCTCGCAAGCTAAACCCCAATAAGCACAGCATGAATATGACTGAATATATGAGGGAAAACAAGAAAGAACTGTCAAACAAGACCGGCAAGCACAACTCCCTATCAGTATCATACTACGAATTAATTCCACAAGGGAGAATCAAAGTATATGAACAAATCACAAGGATCTCATCCTAATATAACTTCACCGCGGCACGCAACCTGGTCCAAACATAACAAACCTCATGGAAATGCGGGGATCCCATCCTCAGCTCTGAATCACAAGTAAATTACACATCATACCAACCGAAACCTTCCACTAATTCAATTTCCGCTAGCAAGGTCACAACACATGTTGAACTCCCACACCGGTAGAGCATCTAATTTAAATATCGTAACCAACCACCCACAAATCACATCACAATCTACCGTAATGGGTACTATTATGTCATTCCTAGTCATATAGCTCTCAATAACAAATAAAACAAAATGATAGACACGGGCTACCACTATAGAATCTACCAACAGGGGTAAACATATATCTAAAGCACCGCCGCGAAGCTTGAAGTGCAAACTGAACCGAGTGACCCACAAAACCTCTACCATGGCGTAACCTGCCTCCAAAGTAGGGACTAGTAGATCCTCCCACTCTGCAAGGCCTCTTAGCCTCCCTGTTCTCTATCTCCTAACCTCGCATGTCTTCTCTCTCCTGGTCCCGCATGCCCTTTTGTCGGCGAGCAATATCTACTACCTACTGAAATAGAACTTCCGACTCCACCTCCCCAGCTATGCTAAACCGGATATCATGATTGAGCCCCTCAATGAACCTGCAGCCTCGCTCTCTAACTGTAGAAACCAAAGTAGGTGCATGTATTGATAAATTACTAAATCTAACGGCATACTCTGACATTGACATAGTGCCCTGCCGCAACTTCTCAAACTCTGCATGCCAGGCATCCTGAAGAGTCTGAGGAACATACTCCCTCAAGAAGAACTCTGAAAACCGATCCCATGTGAGTGAAGCTGCCTCGTCCGGGCTACCCAACTCGTATATTCGCCACCATTGATATGCCGCTCCCTTAAGTTGGAACGTAGTAAAAGCAACCCCACTCCTCTCCACAATACCCATAGTGCGGAGAATACAGTGGCACTCCTCTAGGAAACCATGCGCATCCTCTGAAGCCAAACTACTGAAGGTAGGAGGGTAAAACTTCTTGAACCTCACAAGTCTAATTTGTTCTTCCTCAGATGATGCTGCCCTAATCACGGGTTGAACTAACAACTGGCTGTGCCAGCACCATACCCGAAACCTGACCAATGTGAGCCCACTTCTCTAAGGTGTGAGCGGCAGGAGTCTGATCTCCTCCCTCAGTCTATGAATTAGCTGGTACAACCAGAATCAACCCGCCGGAGCCAATGTACCAAACATGCTCCTGAACTATGCTAAGGTCTCCTCCGGTGCCTATCCCCCATCAGGAGGTATTGATAGTTCCTCAGCTGCTGCTCTGATAGGTGCTCTAGCTGTAGCACATGATCCTTCTCGCCCCTACCGCTGCCTCGGCCTCGAGCAATACCGGCTGTGGGGGCAGTGTTATTAGTAACTGGAGCTCGTGTCCTCACCCTCTGTGGGAGAATAGAATGATAAAGGCTCAAAATCCGAGGTCAATAAACTCGCACGATAGGAATCAAAGAAGTGAAATTGTCCTAATAGTTCTGTAGCCTCTCGAAGATAAATATAGACGTCTCTGTTCCAATCCGCAAGACTCTACTAAACTCGCTTATGACTCGTAGTACCTATGAACCTAGAGCTCTGATAAAACTGGTCACGACCCAAATTTCTATTCGTAGGATGTCGTGACGGCACCTAGTCTCTAAGACTAGGTAAGCCTAACACTTACTAAATTAATAGCAAAATTTAACCAACAACTATGAATTTCGATATGGAAATTTCCATACAAGCCAACAATCCCAAAACCGGTAATACAAGTCATAAGCTCTACTGAGTATTCTAGAAAATTCCCTAAATACAACTGTTTCTAGATAGAAATAAATAGTACAGGTACATTATCAGAAGGTGACTCTGAGGCCTGCAAACACGACAACAGGTTTACCTTGAGTCTCCATAACAAAACCCGAACAACTAGTTATTGATCAACTAACTCCGAAATACCTGGATCTGCACAAAAATGTGCAAAAAGTGCAGCATTAGTACACCACAGTTGTACCCAGTAAGTATCAAGACTAATCTCAGTGGATTAGTGACGAGGGACAGTCAAGACACCTAATGGACTAAACAACCTGAACAAGTATGAAGGTGAACTAACGGGGAAACAATATTAATATAGTAACGACCCGGTCGGTCGTTCTGAGAGTTGTATCCTCATTTTCTCCATTTTTGTTTATTTATGTATTGTTCAACTGTGTTGAGTTGTATCGAGTTGGTAGGTTTGGGTTCGGTGTAGTTTTGGAGTGAAATGAGACACTTAGTCTCTTAGTTAGAAAGCTAAGTTAGAAAAATCAACCGGAAGTTGACTTATGAATAAACGAGTTCGGACTTGGATTTTTATGATTCAGTCAGATTCGTTGAGTGATTTTATACTTAGGAGTGTGTCTGGATTGTTATTTAGAGGTCCGTGGTAGAATTAGGCTTGAATTGGCGAAAGTTAGAAATTTGGAGATTTTGGTCGGCAGTGAAAAATTAGGTATCGGGGTCGGAATGGAACTTTGGAAGTTGGAGTAGGTTCTTAGTGTTATTTGTGGCGTGTGCGGAAAAATTGAGGTTATTCGGACGTGGTTTGAAAGGTTTCGGCGTTGTTGGTGAATTTTGGAAGTTTAGAAGTTCTTAGGCTTGAATCCGAGGTTGAATTAGTGTTTTGTTGTTGTTTTGGGTGTTCCGAAGGTTCGACTAAGTTTGGGTAGTGATATATGACTTGTGGGAAATATTGGTCTAGGTCCCGAGGAGCTCGGGATGATTTCGGATGGTTAACGAGAAGTGTGGAAGTTGGAAATTTCATAAGACTAAAGTTTCAAGTGAGTTCGCACAAGACCTAATTTCAAATGAGCATAACTCTCATGATACGAAGTATTATATTGTGTATTACCTATCAAACAAAACGTCTATGTGTCTAGTTTCCAACTCTTTAAATCGTTTGTCATTTGGACATTCCAACAAGACGTTATGACCAAATTAGCAAAGTCTGGAAAAGTGCGATTCTGCGATCATAGAATCATTATGCAATCACAAAAGTAGTTATGCGACCGCAAAATGGTCGCAGACCTTCTAGTTTATTTTTTAGGTCATAGATTTAGACGTTCATGACTTAGTGACGCCCCGATGTTTGGGGCTCGTTTCCGTATTTTCTATAATTATATTTAGAGTTGATTTAGTTTATGAAACATTTAAATGTTGGAAATGTTTATTTAATTCTTATAATAGATTTTGAAGTAGTATTTTGGGAAATAGGCTTGCCTTATAACACGATAGGCGCCATCATGAATATGGTTAGATTTTAGGTCGTGACAAGTTGGTATCAGAGCCTAGGTTACATAGGTCTCACGAGTCATGAGCGGGTTTAGTAGAGTCTTGCGGATCGGTACGGAGACGTCTGTACTTATCTTCGAGAGGCTGCAGAACACTTAGGAAAATTTCACTTTCTTGTATTCTACCATGCGGAATTGATTCATCTTGGAACATAACTCCTTGAATTCCATCCACGCATTCGTATTCGCACATGAGCGCTCGGTATCAGTTGTGCATCGCCGGCTTGTGATTCTATGAACAAAGTTGAGATGTGTATTCTGTGTTCGTGGTGGTGGGCCAGTATGGAGGACTTGAGGCCACGGTTAGACCGCAGCTTAGGCTCGGTAGCTTCAGTTGTAACCTATACATTTGGACTCATATGTCCGATAATGTCCCTACGAGTGTAATTTATGGCTCGATGAGTGGTGGAATGACTTTGTGGTGAGTATGACATAACTGCGGAAGGTGTTAAGATGATGTGAATGTGACAAGAAGTGTTTTCTTGAAATGTAAAGGAAGGTAATTGGGTGCTTGATATTTTGTTTTGATGTGATGTACGGTCTCGAGTATAAATGTTTTGAAGGATCGTTCACCTTGTTAAAGTTTGGGGCAAATTAAATTCTCATGTCTGTCAATGAGTTTGGATTCAAGAAGAGTAAGTGGTTGTGTCGTAATGGTGGTTACGAATGGGTATTTTGATGTTGATGGCTCGAGAAAGATAATCTTCGAAGAGACTTAGAGTCGGTAACATTCTATTATTTCTGGTACGAAGGAGATGCATTTCGAGTTGATGCAGCAATTGGGCAGCAAAGTATGAGGAAAGACATGACGGGAAGCGTTTCGCGGTGGTTGAAGTACTAGCGGGTCAAGTAGGAGAAGTAGAGGTTGAGAAGTTTCTTAAAGGAGATGATTTAACCGAAGTAAGAATNAGAGATGCATTTCGAGTTGATGCAACAATTGGGCAGCAAGGAATGAGGGAAGACATGACGAGAAGCATTTTGCGGTGGTTGAAGTACTAGCGGGTCAAGTAGGAGAAGTAGAGGTTGAGAAGTTTCTTAAAGGAGATGATTTAACCGAAGTAAGAATGGCTTTTGGAATAACTCTGGGCACGTTCGAGGACGAACGTTTGTTTAAGAGGGGGAGGATGTAACGACCCGGTCGGTTGTTCCGTGAGTTGTAGCCCCATTTTCCCCATTTTTGCTTATTTATGTATTGTTCAGCTGTGTTGAGTTGTATCGAGTTGGTAGGTTTGGGTTTGTCGTAGTGTCATTTGTGATGTGCGTGCAAAATTTGAGGTCATTCAAACGTAGTTTGATGTGTTTCGGCGTCGTTGGAGAATTGTGGAAGTTTAGAAGTTCTTAGGCTTGAATCCGAGGTTGAATTGGTTTTTTGGTATTGTTTTGGGTGTTCCGAAGGTTCAACTATGTTTATGTAGTGATATATGACTTGTGGGAAATATTGGTTGAGGTCCAGAGGAGCACGGGATGATGTCGGATGGTTAACGAGAAGTTTGGAAGTTGAAAATTTCATAAGACTAAAGTTTCAAGTGAGTTCGCACAAGACCTAACTTCAAATGAGCATAACTCTCATGATACGAAGTGTTATATAGAGTTTATTACTTATCAAACGAAAGTTCTATGTGTCTAGTTTCTAACGCTTCAAACCGTTCGTCATTTGGACATTCCTACATTACGTTATGACCAAATTACCAAAGTCTGAAAAAGTGCGATTGTGCGATCGCAAAATCATTATGCGGCCGCAGAAGTAGTTATGCGACCGGAAAATGGTCGCAGACCTGTCTAGTGAAGCCCATTTCTGGGCATCGATTTTGCGGTGCATTGTGCGACCCACATACCCATTCTGCGGTCCATTATGCGACCGCATACCTGCTTTCGGAGGGTTAATTTTTCTATTTTCATAACCCGAACCCATTTTGATAAATAGGCTTTGGGACTCATTTTGGAGCAAAAATCTAACATTTGTTAGATAGAAGGGAGAGTGTTCTAGAGAGATGAAGAATCTCAGGTGCTTTGTTCATAAAGATCTTATTCAAGCTTTGAAATCCAACAAGGAAATATTACAAGATCTTCACCCAAGAGGTAAGGTTCTAGCCCCTAGTCTTCAATTTCGAGTTTGGGTAAAGATGGGTGATTAAGAGTTTGATTCTTGGGTGTAATAGTATCATTTATACATATCAATAAGGTTTATGGAAAGATTGTTGAGTTCAAATGGGTATAGATTGGGTTTAAAATGGTAGAAATCTTCAAGACTTTAATTGAAGATTTGAGGGTCGAGTTGATGTCGAAATTTGGTGAAATTTGTATGGTTAGACTCGGGTGAGGGCGAGGTTTGTTATTCTTCCATTTTTGACTGGTTTCGAGACGTGGGCTCGAGGGCCGGGTTTTGGCCAATTTCGGATTTTTGGCCTATTTATGTAGTTTTTGTTGTGGAATTCGATTCTTTAGCCTATGTTGATAATAGTATTCTGATTTGGTTTGATTCAGAGCTTTTGGAGACCGAGTCCAGAGACGAGGGCATCCCGGAATAGGATTTTATGCTATTAAGGTAAGTAACGGTTTTATCTCTGGCTTTGAGAGTATAAACACGGAGATTTGACATCACGTGATTGTTTGGAAGTGATACCCACGCTAGGTGACGGGCGTGTGGGTGTGCACCGTGAGGGATTGAGACTTGGTCCGTCCCGTGAGTTTGTGAGGCCTAATGGCTATTATCTGTGGTTATATGTTCNGCGTGTGGGTGTGCACCGCGAGGGATTGAGACTTGGTCCGTCCCATGAGGTTGTGAGGCCTAATGGCTATTATCTGTGGTTATATGTTCATTTGTTGTTGAACTTGTTTGCCTTTATGTTAGAGATCATGCTTAGGCTTTATTCATGCTCACATTATTTGCACTCAGTCATAGATATTATTGTATATGTTTACCTCAGTCCCTATTATTTTGCTGATATGCTGTGATACTTGACGTGGGCTGTGTTTCCCTTATTCGTTGATGATGGTGAGGCTAGATAGGTACATGACTGAGTGAGGTCGAGGGCCTGTTGTGAGGTATTTAATTTAGGCACGTGAGTTGTCCGTGCATCACGTGAGTTGTCCGTGCGGATCCAGGTATTGATACCATAGCGCGTGAATTGTCCGTGTAGCATGTGAGTTGACCGTGCGGATCCGGGGATTGATATTATGGCACGTGAGTTTTCTGTGCTTAGTGCTTGGGCTTTGGGAGCCCCTCCGGAGTCTGTACACACCTCCAGTGAGCGCAGGTACCTGTTGAGTGTTGAGTGTATTGAGTGTTGAGTACGAGTACTGAGTGTCGAGTGTTGAGTGATGGAGTGACATTGCTGTGAGGTTGCATTTACTTTTGCTGTTGCTGCATTTACCTGTTAATTTCTTTGCGGCATTCGTTGGTTTTATGGAATTTACCTTTTTATTCATGTTTATTGTAAATTGTGAAAATAAATAATTGGACTGTTTTGCTTAGCTCGTCACTACTACTCAGTTCCTTAGTTATTTCTATTACTACTGAGTCGGTTGTAATCATGCTATACCCTGCACTTTATGTTTAGATCCAGGAGAGTTAGAGTGTGGCGATAGCTGAGTTCAGGCCGACTATTGTTGGAGACTGCAAGGTAGTTGCTAGCGTCCGCAGGACCGTGTTACTCATTTTATCATTTTTTCTTTTGGACTGTATTGACAATTAGACAGTTTATTTCTTAGTTCATAGATTTAGACGCTCATGACATAGTGACACCCTGATGTTTGGGGCTCGTTTCCGTATTTTCTATAATTATATTTAGAGTTGATTTAGTTTATGAAAAATTCAAATATTGGAAATGTTTTATTTAATTCTTATAATTGATTTTGAAGTAGTACTTTGTAAAATAGGCTTGCCTTGTAATACGATAGGCGCCATCACGACCATGGTTAGATTTTGGGTCGTGACAAATATAAAGCTAAGCATGGTAAGGAAAATCAAATAATACTCGCAATGAAACACTAGAAACAACAATTAGCAACAAGAAGCAAACAAATAGTAACGTTGTAGAGTAAGCTGGACATATTCAAAGTCCGATGAATTCAAATAAAGGAAAACAAGTAACAACTCAACAAGAAAAACCGCTTTTACATAAGATCTATTCAGAAATTTCCACGAGGTACAAAACCTCATAATCACAAATCACGAGTCCCAATTCTTGAACCCTAATCACTTGGCCTCTTGTACCCACATTATAAATTCATAACTGCACGGACGACTCACGTGCTAAGAGAGTGGCAATATCTAATATCCGCATAGACAACTCATGTGCCAACAATAACAATGACTCATGAATGCACGGACAACTCACGTGCCAACATGATAACTCTCACATAGAAGGCAAGTACACGGGAGTACATGTAAATGGTCAATATCATCAGGATTCATCTTCTTAACCGATATGGATGATTTATTTACGTGTACGCTTGTGCAAGTGTTCTACCACAATTCAGGTCAACAAGTAAGAGTAGAGACAATGAATGGCACATAAGAAACGATCACCACAAAATGTATACGATATAACTCACACAGGGTAGGCACACCACTACACAAATAACAACAATAACAATGCCCCCAGGCTATCACAAGTCATCACAAATCATTCCCTGACATAGCCCACCTTGTCTCGCCACGTACGTAATAATAAAGTAAATGCTCGGCTTGTATCGCCGCACACGCATAATAATATTCCCACCTTGTCTCGCTACATGCGCAAACCCACATATATAGCCCGTTTTATCACGCCGCATGTGCAAATATCAATAGTAACAATAGCACGGACAACTCACGTGCAAACACCCCGACAATCCTCTCAACAATACCACGTGTGCCAAAACATAACAACATAATAAAATAACTTTCACAATATGTGCCCATATGCCATAACATTTCCTCAAAACAGTTTCAATACCACAACCATGCATAGCTCTCGGCTCAACAATACTAGGCACAACAGCAATAACAACACTAACACGAGAATACGACAAGTAAATTAACTGAAGAACTTTAGAACACAAAGAAACGAACGAACGAGCTCACAATGAAAGAGACAACAGATAATAATGGTTTCAACAAGAATAGCTCAACGAAGGGAGAGATAGCGTGAAATAATAATTTCTACATAAGTACAACTCGACGGTAAGATAGATAGCATGAATCAATGATTCTAAATAAGGATAAGTCAACAATGAAAGGGATAACAAAAATCCAATTAAGGTTGAGCAATTACGGAAAGATACTAATAAATTCAATTAAGGATAAGCAATTACGAAAAAGATAATAATGACTTCAATTAAGGATAAGCAATTACGAAAATAATAATAATAACTTCAATTAAAGATAAGAAATTACGGAAAAGATAGCATGGCAATAAAAGAGGCAACATCTTCAATTAAGGCATATAAGCGTTTAATTGGAAACAAGGGTAAAACATGAATCAATTAATTCCAAATAAGACATGTAGGGGTAAATTTAGTAAATGGGGGATTTAACATGCTAAAGCAGATTCACATCTAATGAACATAAGAACCTAAGACCCCTAAACGATTAAATTTTCACAAATTTTCTCGAGTACGTACTCGTCACCTCGCGTACCCGGACTTCACATGACACAATAAGCACAAATGATTCAAATCCTAAGTGGTAGTTGCCCCCACACAAAGTTAGGCAATATACTTACCTCAAAGAAGCCAGACCGTTACTATAAAATTACCTTCTCGAGTGAAACAACCTCTGGACAGCTCAAATCTAGTCAAAATAACTTCAAATCATAAATAAAACTCATAAGAAACGACTCCGAATATTAAAGCTTTAATCTTTAAAAAAAACTAAAAAGTCAACCCTGGGCCCGCACCTCGCAACTCGACAAAATCCGAACATCCATTCAATTACGAGTCCAACCATTTTAATTCCATCTAATTCCGACTCCGAATCGATGTTCAAATCCCAATTATTTTGCTTTAGAAAATATTTTGATAAAAACCCCAAATTCTCCAATCCAAACATGGATTAATTCAAAAATGAACTTCTGTAATCATATTAAAATACAAAAAGTATAGTTAGATACTGTCTCCCATGAAAAGACGAGAAGAACACCGCGAACATTACCTCAATCGGAGCTCTAGAACTCAAGATATGCTAAAAATACTAAATAAACGTAGTCTGATTTTTTAATACATAGGAAATTTCGCTTCTGCATCCAAAACTCTGCACCTGCAGTCTGCCAGCTGTATTTTCCGCATTTGCATGCAATCTTTCGCACCTGCGGGGTCGCAAATGCGGACCCAACTTCGTATCTGGGAAGCACCAGCACCGGCTCTCTTATCCCACACTAAAATGAGCATAACTCCCTCATATGATGTCCAAATTCGATGATTCTTTTTGCTATGGCTCCGTAATTATGATACAGATCTAATGCTTCCATAAAAACATATATTGGAGCTCATTGTCTTAATGTGATACCATTTATGCTTGAAGAAATGACGTCAAAACATAAAAAACGAGCGAAACACAACCCAAAACTATCTGAAACTCATCCGAGCCCCTCAGAACCCCGTCCGAACATACCAATAAGTCTCAAAACATAATGCGGACCTTCTCGAGGCCTCAAATCACATCAAACAATATCAAAACTATGAATCACACCTCAAATCGAACTTAATGAACTTATGAACTTTCAACTTCTACAACTCGCGTCGAAACATACCAAATCAACCCGAAATGACGTCAAATTTTGCATGCAAGTCTCAAATGACATAATGAAGCTAATCCAACTCTCGGAGTGATAAGGGTGGCTATTATACGGAGCGATAAGGGTGGCTATTATACGGAGCGATAAGGGTGGCTATAAGAGTGATAAGAGTGGCTATTGATATTGTCAGAACGGAGGGATAATGGAGGCTATTATAGGAGTGATAATGGTGGCTATAAGAGAGATAAGGGCAGCTATTGTCAAGGATGATATGTGATGATGTGGAGTTATTGCGTTGATAATTCGTATGTGATGTTATGATTTTCCTTATGTTTATTCTTATATCTTGTGCAATTTGTCTTGTTGTTTCGGTAAACTTGATAATAGTCTGATCTATGTTGAAATTGGGAGACTGTGGCTATTGCCAGACGGATTATGAAATGAAATGTGGGCACAAGGTGCCGTGAGTAAATATTGATGATATTGGCACGTGAATTGTCCATCCAGTTGTGATATGAAATGTGGGCACGAGGTGCCATGGTTAAATGATGATGATATTGACACGTGATTGTCCGTGCGGTTGTGATAGAGAAATTGGCACGAGGTGCCGTGAAAATATGAAAGTGGGCTGAGACCCGTATTTTATGATTTTGAAATGAGGTGTCACATGTTGACTTTTATTCGAAAGATATTTATTTAAACGTTTTATATTTGAAAGAGATTTATTTGAAAGAATTATATTTGAAAGCTATTTATTTGAAGGAATTATATTTGAAAGAGTTTATTTGAAGGAATTATATTTGAAGGAATTATATTTGAAAGATATTTATTTGAAAGAGATTTATTTTAAAGAGATTTATTTTAAAGGATTATATTTGAAAGATATTTATTTGAAGGGAGTATATCCGAAATATATTTATTGGAAAGCATTATATCCCGAAGATTATTATTTGAGAAGCATATACGAGAAAGATTTATATTTGAAAGACTTGATTATTTGGGTGTACTTGTACTTATTATTTGTTGAGCAATATTAATGGTGTTCTTGTTGCTCTGCTGTGTATATCACTAGCTGATTAGTGTTGCCGTTATTGTTATTTGTTTCCTATTATTTTTATATACTATATTACACAGGTTATTAGATTAGTGAGTGTCTTGACTGTACCTCGTCACTACTTCACTGAGGTTAGTCTTGATACTTATTGGGTACCGACTGTGGTGTACTCATACTACACTTATGCACGTTTTTGTGCAGAGCCAAGTACTGGAGATATCGGACTCGGACAGTGTTAGAGTGTGATCGCAAGGATTCAAGGTAGAGCTGCTTGGTCGTCGCAGTCCCCTGGAGTCTTTCCATTTTATTGTTCTGTTAATTATTAATCAAATAGTATTGAGTATTCGATCCTTGAGATCATTTTATGTATTCAGTTAGAGTTCGTGACTCAGTCTTACAAATCTTGGGAGGTTGTTTGTAATTATCTTCGTTGTTAGTTTTGATTATCTATTTAAAAAAAATTGGTTTGAATTGTAATTATAATCGGTTTACTTAGTCTTAGAGACTAAGTGCCATCACGACGCATGTGGTGGGATTTTGGGTCGTGATAGTTATGATGTGGAACTTGCCTGCAAAATTCTGGGTCGTTCGGAGTTGGGTTGATAGCATTTGGACGTTTGGATATAATTCTAGAAGTTCTTGAGTTCTCCCTTCAAAGTTCATGCATGTTGATGTCCGATTCATGGTTTCAGGTGTTATTTTGGTGATTTGATCACGCGAGCAAGTTCGCATGATGTTTCTAACTTGTATGGATGGTTGGCGTTGTGCCCCGAGGGCTCAGATGAGTTTCGGGGTGGTTTCGGACCATGTTTAGGCCATTTTTAGTTGCTGGTTTGTGGCTACAGGGGTGTGCATCGCGATCGCGAATATTGGTTGCGTTAGCAAAGAGCAAACTGCAGTTTGGGGCCTAGTGAATCGCGATCGTGAATGCCTTTTTGCGATCGCATAGAAGATATTTCTGTTGCACAAGGCTGATTTTGGAATCTTATATCTTGCAATCTATAAGGAATTTGGTGATGATCTGAATATGAGAGTTGTAACCCTTTATGTATAGGTTTCAGAAAAGCAAACCATTTATCATTTGGAGGTTTGTACAAAATGTTATGACCATTATACTAGAAACTGTCTGGGAATAGTTGGGAAATCGCTGTTGAAGAATTGTTCATCGCGATCGCAAATGGATGTTCGCGATCGTGAAGAAGGAAGCCTGGGCAGTAGATTTAATGTCCAATTTCGAACCTTTGAGCCATTTATCCATATTTTGAGTTAGGGTCCTCGGGATTTAGCGATTGTTTTTGGCGAATTTTCATCACATGGATTGGGTAAGTGTTCTCTACTCGGTTTCAATTTTATTTCATGAATCTATCTTTGGTTTTAGCATTTAATTGAGAATTTCAAGAGAGAAATTGGAGGATTTTGTCTAAAGTTTCATAGAGTGAATGTTTGAGTTTTGAACATCCATACAGAGTCGGATTTGAGTGAATCTAGCATGGTTGGACTCGTAGTCGAATGTGTGATAGGGGGCGTACCCTAAGGAAACAAGAAGGGAGGATTTTCTTTACTTTATCGCTAGAACCTTCCTTTCATGAGTGAACCAGGGCTTGCATCGATATCATTGAAAAAGCAGTTTCCATGTTGTAGGTTTTTTTTACGTTTTGTCGGGTTCCGAGGTGCGGACCCGCATTTGACATTTTGGTTGACTTTGGGCTTTTGATTAAAGATTCGACCTTTATAATTTGGCATTATTTCCTTAGGCATTATTTGATGTATTTGAGTTGCTTTGGGCTAGTTTCGAGCTGTTTGGAGGTCGATACGCGCGAGATGTCATTTTTAGAGTAACGATTAGCTTGATCGGTATTGGATTTAGCTTGTTCGAGGTAAGTAACACATCTAAACTTGGTGCTGAGGGTATGGACCCCTGAATATACGTGATATGTGTTTGGTGTTGAGGTGACGCACATGCTAGGTGACGGGCGTGTGGGCATGCACCATGTGAATTATGATTCAATTATTTCTTTCGTACTGCGTAGTTGCCTAATCTGTTCTGTAACCATGAAATCTCTACGTGGTAGAGTAATTGAGTTGTGGTCCATGTTAGAAATCATTCTTAGGCCACATGTTGGCACTATTTGGCCCCACAGAGGTCGTGTTACATGTTCAATTAATTGCTTAATTTGAAATTTATACTCAGTCACAACTATTATTTGGATATCATATCTTAGTATTTGTTGTCTTTTATTTATACATCATATCATCACTGTTTGGGCTGATTATCATGATTCTTGTGAGCCAGAGGGCCGAGGGCCTGATTATGAGGATATTTATGGGATCGGGCTGCTCGCAACAGCATATTTATTTGATTCAGGCCATGATTAACTTATTATAGCGCTTGGGCTGGAATTTCCCCTCTGGAGTCTGCACATCCACAGTGGGCGCATGTACTAATTGAGTGCGAGTGCGAGTGCGAGTGCGAGTGCCGAGCGATTGGGAGGATTGAGTCACTGTGAGGACTGAGTGAGTGTGCGAAGCGAGTGACTGTGAGGACTGAGTGATTCGGAGGACCGAGTGACTGGGAGGACTGAGTGGATTGATACTTTGAGAGTATGCATATGGTTATTCACTATGTTGTATTGCATTTGATATGCACACTTGACATATAGGCATAGAGATGCATTTTCCTCATGCTGTATGGTATCACGTCATCCTTGACTTCTCATACACATTGACATGTAGGCATAGAGATGTGCTTTCCTCATGCCATTTGATAATGAAACATATATTTGTTGAAATGTTTTGGAAAGAAAATCAAGGTTTTACAAACTTACTCATATTTTGGTGCTTTCGGTAAAAGATTTGGGTTTACTATGTTATTTAAAAAACATGCATATTTTCCCGTAACGGTGAGCGAGTTGAGCATCATACCACTGGGTTATCTTCTGGCACTATTTTTATTATGATTGTTATGAATTGTTTTTGGTTATTGGAGTTGGACTCTGACTGTTTCCCCAGCTCATCACTACTTTCAACCTAAGGTTAGGTTTGTTACTTATTGAGTACATGGAGTTGGTTGTACTCATACTACACTTCTGCACCTTGTGTGCAGAGGTTGGATTCTGATGTTGCTACGTACGACATCAGTTGGATTTGATAGTGTACCTGCATTCCAGTTATGGCTATCACTTATCTTTGGTAGCATTATATTCGAATTCTGTTCCTTTACATTTCAAATAGATGTCGTAATTATTTCAATTCAGTTTTATAAAAATCTAAATCTTAGAAGCTCTTGATTTGTACTAACAGTCCTTGGGAAATGTATTAAGGTTTAGTTATTTTATCATTTATTTGAATCAATAATTCTCACTAAATTATATAGTTGTTAATTGGCTTACCTAGTGGGTTGGGTTAAGTGTCACAATGACTAGTTGGATTTTGGATCGTGACAAGTTGGTATCAGAGCTCTAGGTACATATGTTCTACGAGTCATGAGCAAATGTCTAGTAGAGTCTTACGGATCTGTATGATGATGTCCATACCTATCTTCGAGAGGCTATAGGACATTTAGCATAAACTTCCCATCTTTCTTTCCTCCTTGTCCGACATTGATTCAGCTTGAAGCGTAACTCTTTGAATTCCTTCCATGCATTCGTATGCGCATGTGAGCGCTCGTTATCAGTTGTACATCGACAACTTGTGACTTCCATGGATGAGGTGCGAGATGTGACTTTGGTGTGCTGATATTGGGCCAGTCTGGAGGACTTGAGGTCGAGTTTTAACTATAGCTTGAGCACGGGGATTTCGGCTATGTGAGTACGTGCTTTTGGACTTATAAGTCTGGTAGTGTCCCTATTAGTGGAGTTTGTGGCTCGATGAGTGGTTGGATGACCATATTAAGAGTATGATGGGACTGTGGGATGTGTTCAGATGGTTTGAATGTGACGGGAAGAGTTTGCTTGGGATGTGAGAAGGACTATTGGGTGCTTGATTTCTGTCTTGATGTGACATACAGTCTCGGGTTATGAGTGTGTTGAAGGATCTTTCATGTTGTTTAATTATGGAATGACTTTGATTCTCATGTCTTGTTGATGAGTTCAAAATCAGGAAGATTAAATGATTGTGTAGTAGTTGTGGCTGTGAAAGGGTATAGAGAGATGTCAGTTTGAGGCTGAGCAGGTGGGTTATAACCTGCAGGGTAATCTACGGGTATGTGACCCTTATGATGGTTGTGTAGAGAGTTTCTTGCTACCAGTGAGTTATATTTGTGAGATTTGAGTTTGGATTAGTGGTGATAGTTTACTTGACTGTCACGTGGATGTATGCGAGCTTAGTAGATGATTTAAGGTACTATATGGTTTGTGTTATGTGATCTTATGAAGGATTTAGTTGAATCTCCCTGCGGTATTATGGTAGTAATAAAGTATGGGTATTGTGAGTTATCGAGTGTTTTGATCTATGGCTTTGAACCAAGTGGGGGAGTCTGCTATCACCAATTTGATTGCATGGTTGTGTGTTGTGCTGGTTTCGGTTTAAGGCATACTTGTGAATCAGTTATGACTTGTAGAGGTTGAGATCAAGGATGACTCGAGTAAAAGAAATTCCGAATACGGATTATATTACACTTTATGGGTATATTGAAATGATGGAATGATTTGAGTTGTTATTCGTGATGGATGTAATGCGCATTGGAGTAGGAATTTGCTCGGTTGCGTTAAGGCAAGGTTACTTCTTTGGGTGTTGTTGTGCTAATGAGGCACAAGTCATTCGGCCCGTTTGGGTTGTGCAGTCGATATTTGAGCAGAGTAGATGACTCTCAAGAAGGATCTAATGGATTCAAGAATTATATATATCAACTGAGAATTTAATCGGATTTGTATATGGTTAGACTCTGCGATTTAAGTTGGATGGTGTCGGGACTCGCGGTATTTCTATATCACTATGAATTCTACATTTCAGTATGAGGAAGGTAAAGGAAATAGTTTTAGGTTCACATAAGGACTCTTCAGAGTGGGTGTCTCGATTGTGGTACTTTTGGGGTGCTTGAGAAGGAATACAACGGCTTATGGGCCTTAGGGCAGTGTGGTTTTATTCTAGGATCTCGTGGGGTGAGTTTTATTTGAGGATCGTGGTATTATGGCGGGGAAGAGTGTCAACTTGATGATAATTTGGAAGGAACTCAGAGAAATATTACAACTTGGTAGTAGGTTAGATCAACAAGGTAATAGATATGATCGGTTCTTTGGGTACTTATGATGTGGTGAGTCTCTATAGGTGCTCGGTGGTAATACTATTGGATTTGGCGACCTACGTGGCTTGGTTGAGTTAGAGAAATTCAGTTCTGATGGTTTGGTTATGTGCAAATGGGTTTCAGAGTGTTCTCAATGGTTTCTACCATGATTTGAGATGGATATTTCCTAATGGCGAGAGGAGTATGTTATGTATTGTGATTTTCTCCTGGGTGAGATCAAATGGAAAGTTTCTGACTGACCGGGTAGGTATTCTGCTTGTTACTTAGAGTTCATTATGAGATTCCCATACTTTTCATATGATGGCATGATAGATGCGGTGTGTTCTGTGGGATTGAGATTCGCATGTGCAAGGTCATGATTCATATTCGGAGGGAAGGTCATGAATTTTGGACAACATGGACAATTTCAGATATTTAGATGGATGTTATAACTACTTGGTAATTCCTGAGAAGGGTGGGCATTTCAGAAGGCGCACTGTGTTGACTTACGGATACTTCATTGGTATTGCGGAACTCGCCTGGTTGATCGACTGCTGATGTTCAAATTTTTCTATGTGGCACGGAAGAATTATAGAAATATCTCTCGTGGGGATGATTGTGTATGAGAGATTTGTTAATCGTTCGCGTGGTGGAGTTGGGATCGGCTATGGTGATTCATGTGTTCTATGAATTTGGAGATTAGGAGTTCTCGGAAACAGATTATTTCGGGGTTGCGGATTGTGAAGATGTGGCCAAAGTTAGCTATATGGTAGCACATACTATGGTTAGTCATGATGGACTTTTGGAAGGCTATTTATCCAATTAAGGAGGACCGAAGTTGATTTTGGGGCTCATTCGTAGTCCTAATGAGGATGTGTATTCTACACCGGGTCGGATTGGTTGACTCCGTACTGCTATAGTTAAGGGATGTACCATTCAGTTAGAATTGATCTTATTTGTATCTGATATGTTCTATGATTTATTCTTCTATGATACGAGGGGCGGTGATTTGTTGGTTATACGCATAAATGGTGCGGTTCTGTTTGGGTCTTGTAGCGGAATTCAAGTGAAATGGTTATTGGGATGTGGAATGGTTGATTGCGCCTTGGTTATGGCCTTTTCTGATTGTCGTATATTGTGTTATTTGCTTCTCCGTGGTTACGGTCATGCACCTTGGGTACTTGATGTCCAATTGTGTGTGGTTGTTGATTTTGAGCATTGTTGCTTGAGATATTTCATGTGGACCAGTGTTTTCATGGGGTCACGCATTGCAGCGGATTTATATTGAGATATGATCATTTGTGATTGATTCATGTGTCTTGGTTCTACTATGTATGATGGGCTCATAGCATTGCGGTTATGGTGGTACTTGTTAAGCTTGCGGGACGGTTTTCTCATTTGAGTCATTTTTTATTTTTGGGTGCATTGAGTTATTGTGTATTGGTGCACGGATTGCACAGTTTGTGGCTCTAGGTTGTATTGGTGTGTTCATGCCAATAAAATGGTTGTGTTTGACGAGATGAGGTCATTGGACGTAGAATAGGTACTATCAGATTTGATTGCAGTATGTATGGAGGAATAATCTCGGTGATCAGCTTAGAATTTAGACTACGGTTCCTGTCGGGCGAGAGATGGCTCCATGACTTGTTGATCTGATGAGTGGTTATGAGTTTTCGCGTGTTTCTTTCATCATCGATAATGTACTAAGGTCTTGAATGAGGTTTATTACCGGTACCGAGTTTTTTTTTTAGCAGTTATTGTGGTAAGAAGTTATTTCTACAAGTACGCGAGTTATGCAGTATATCATTTGATTATATCTTGGATTATGGTTATGGCTTGATACAGCTTGTTCAGCCTTATACAATGTGTAGATGCGAGATTCAGGTCTTATAGGAAATTTCGGATGTTGGAAATTGGATTATGTGGTTTACATGCTAAGGTTGAAGTAATGATCTCCAGTTATCTTGTGTTGTCAGGCCTATATGGAATAGGGTGACGTGGGATCACCCTCGGGTATGTGCATGGTAAGGTTACACAACGATTTTATGGCTTAGGAACGATTCTTGGCACATTCGAGGACGAACATATATTTAAGTGGGGGAGGATGTAACAACCCGACCGGTCGTTTTGAGCATTTGCATTCCGTTCAAGTATTTGAAGTCTTGAGTAGCTTCATATGATGTATTATGACATGTGTGAATCGTCTGCGTTGGTTTTCAGGTGTTTTCGGAATTAGTTTGGAAGAATGAATTTCATAGTTGAAGCTTTAAGTTGGAAGAGTTGACCAAGTTTGACTTTTTAATATTCGACCTTAGATCGGAGTTTTGATGATTTAGTTAGGTCTAGATGGTGATTTTAGACTCGAGTGTATGCCCGGATTTGCATTTGGATAATTCTAGAAGGTTACGACACTAATTGGCAAAAGTTAGAAATTTGAAGGTTTGGAAATGTTCATAGGTTTGACTTGATTGATATCGGGGTCGGATTTCAGTTCCGGAAGTTATAGTAGGCCTGTTATGTCATTTATGACTTGTGTGCCAAATTTGAGATCAATGCGAGGTGTTTAGGCTTGTTCGCCATTAGTTTTGAATTTTGAAAGTTCATTAACTTGATTAAGTCGATTTGAGGTGCGATTTGTGATTTTGATGTTGTTAAGTGATATTTGAAACATTGAGTATGTATTTATTATGATTTGGAACTTGCCTTCAAAATTCGGGGTCGTTTGGAGTTGGTTAGATAGCATTCAGATGCTTGGTTATAATTATAGAAGTTTTTGAGTTCTCCTTTCAAATTTCATGCGTGTTGATGTCCGATTCATAGTTTCGGGTGTTATTTTGGTGATTTGATCACGCGATCAAGTTCGCATGATGTTTCTAGACTTGTGTAGATGGTTGGCGTTGTGCCTCGAGGGCTCGGGTGAGTTTCAGACCATTTTTAATCCATTTTCGGCGGTTGGTTTTTGGCTACAGGAGTGTGCATCGCAATCGCGAACATTTGATCGCGCTAGCGAAGAGAAAACTGCAGTTTAGGGCCTTGTGAATTGTGATGGCGAATGCCTTTGCGCGGTCGCATAGGAGCAATTTCTGCTGCACAGGTCTGACTTTGGAAGCTTATTTCTTGCAATCTATAAGGAATTTGGAAATGATCCAAAAATGAAGTTGTAGCTCTTGATGTCTAGTTTTCAAAAAGTCAAAACATTTATCAATTGGAGGTAACGTTATGACCATTATACTAGAGGCTGTCTGGAAGAGTTTGAAAATCGGTGTTGAAGAATTTGTTCATCGCGATCGCAAAGAGATGTCTGCGATCGCGAAGAGGGAAGCCTGGGCAGTGGATTTAATGTCCAATTTCGGACTTTTGATCCATTTATCCAAATTTTGAGTTTGGGACCTCGGGATTTAGCGATTGGTTTTTGGCGATTTTTATCACATGGATTGGGGTAAGTGTTCTCTACTCGGTTTCAATTTTATTTTATGAATCTATCTTCGTTTTTGGCATTTAATTGAGGATTTCAAGAGAGAAATTGGGGGATTTTATCTAAAGTTTCATAGAGTGAATGTTTGAGTTTTAAACATCGATTCGGAGTCAGATTTGAGTGATCTAGTATAGTTGGACTCGTAATCAAATGGTTTGTTGGATTTTGTAAGTTTTGTCGGGTTTCGAGGTGCAGGCCCAGATTTGTTTTTTTGGTTGACTTTGGGCTATTAATTAAAGATTTGACCTTTATCATTTCGAACTATTTCCTTAGGCATTATTTGATGTATTTGAGTTGCGTTTGGCTAGTTTCGAGCCGTTCGGAGGTCGGTACGCGCGGGATGGCATTTTTGGAATATCGTTTGGCTTGATCGGTATTGGATTTGGCTTGTTCGAGGTAAGTAACACTTCTAAACATGGTGCTGAGGGTATGAACCCCTGAATATACGTGATATGTGTTTGGTGCTGAGGTGACGCACTTGCTAGGTGACAGGCGTGTGGGCGTGCACCTTGTGAATTGTGATTCAGTTATTTCTGTAGTACTGGGTAGTTGTCTAATCTTATCTGTAACCATGAAATCTCTACATGCTAGAGTGATTGAGCTATGATCCACGTTAAAAATCACGCTTAGGCCACATGTTGGCACTGTTTGGACCCACAAAGGTCGTGTTACATATCAAATTAATTGCTTAATTTGAAATTTATACTCAATCACAACTATTATTTGCATATCATATCGCAGTCTCTATTTTTCTTTATTTATAAATCATATCATCACTGTTTGGGCTGATTATCATGATTCTTGTGAGCCCGAGAGACTGGAGAGATTGATGACTGAGTGAGGCCGAGGGCCTGATTATGAGGATATTTATGGGATCGGACTATATGTCGTAGCATGTTTATTTGATTCAGGCCATTATTGGCTTATTATAGCGCTTGGGCTGGAATTTCCCCTCCGTAGTTTGCACATCCACAGTGGGCGCTGGTACTTATTGAGTGCGAGTGCGAATACCGAGCGCAAGTGCCGAGCGATTGGGAGGATTGAGTGACTGTGAGGACTGAGTGATTGGGAGGACCGAGTGACTAGCAATACGGAGAGTATGCATATGGTTATTCACTATGTTGTATTGCATTTGATATGCACACTTGACATACAAGCATAAAGATGTATTTTCCTCATGCTATACGGTATCACGTAATCCATGACTTCTCATACACATTGACATGTAGGCATAGAGATGTACTTTCCTTATTCCATTTGATAATGAAACATATACTTGTTGAAACATTTTGGAAAGAAAATCACGGTTTTACAAACTTACTCATATTTTGGTGCTTTCGGTAAAAGATTTTGGTTTTACTATTTTATTTGAAAAACATGCCTATTTTCCCGTAACGGTGAGCGAGTTGAGCATCATATCACTGGGTTATCTTCTGCCACTATTTGTATTATAATTGTTATGAACTCTTGTTGGTTATTGGAGTTGGACTCTGACCCTTGCCCCCGCTCGTCGCTACTTTCAATCTAAGGTTAGGTTTGTTACTTATTGGGTACATGGGGTCGATTTTACTCATACTACACTTCTGCACCATGCGTGCAGATGTTGGATGCTGATGTTGCTGCGTCCGACGGGAGCTGGATTAGAAGATGTACTTGCGTTCCAGTTATGGCTATCACTTTTTCTTGGTAGCATTAGATTCGAATTCTGTTTATTTATATTTAAAGCAGATGCCGTAATTATTTCAATTCAGTTTTGTAAAAATCTAAATCTTAGAACCTCATGATTTGTACTACCAGTCCTTGGGAATTGAATTAAGGTTCAGTTATTTTATCATTTATTTGTCTTAATAAATCTCATTAAATTGTATAGTTGTTAATTGGCTTGCCTAGCAGGTTGGGTTAGGTGTCATCACGACTAGTTGGATTTTGGATCGTGACATATATAGTTCATGCAATATCATTATTTATTGTCATGTCTACTTCAACATATATATATTTTGGCAAGTCTTGGACTGTTGGAATAGTATCTCTGATAGAAAAGTTTCCAAATAAGGAAAAAGTAGCAGATACTCCATTACTTTTGCTTCGGGTCTATCTAAACATTAAGCTGAAAGAATTTTTAGTTAAACTCAGATAAAAAATGGAGGAATATGATGACAATGAACGAAATTATTTGGCAAGATTTTAGTTTAATACAATTTGTATTATTGAAAAATAGAAATTAATTAAGAGGGATCTGAGAAAATACATTTAAATACCCTTTTCCCCCTACAAATTGTCTTAATTCTTCTTTTGCAGCCTTGGTCTCGTCATCTTTCTAGTGCTTCTCAACCTCTTCGTCCCTTCCGCTGTTCATTTGCTGCGTGCTAGGGTGGCAAAATGGTTAAAAGAATACAGCTAACCGCCCATATTATTAACTAAAAATGGGTTGGATAATGACCTTTTTAAAAATGGGTCAAATATGGATACGAACCATATTATCCTTTTAAAACTATTGGGTTTAACTTTTACATTTATAAAACCTCAAATTGGGGGTTCCTCAAGTTTGGGAGACTAGGAATTCTCCCAAAGTGATCATATCATGAAGCCATGGATAATATGGTTATATTATCCGCCGGTTAACTCATTTTTTATCCGTATTAAATATGGGTCGGGTCGGATAATTTATCTATTTTTTCATTACCCGTTTTCGACCCATCCCATATCCAACCCGACCCACCCGTTTGCCACCCCTACTACGTGCGCTTGAGATCGAGTCTCATGAACGTTCACATACATAGCGTACAATACTACTTTTGTTAACATATGTTTGAGTTCAACTTCTATATATTTACTAGATCTGTAAATGAATACGTACTTGTACCTACCCATAAGTGGAATTTCTAACTACAATCTACTATAACAGGTTAAATTACCTGGCTATTGTAACGATTTTTTACATAGTGTATATATATAAACGATTATTTACATATTGTATATATATAAGTTAAAGACTTCAAGATAATGTTGAAAAGTTCTTATAAAAATTTATATATACCAATAAAGAAAATTAAAAAAGATGTTTTCTTCCAATGATTGTTACAGTATATGTTTATAGGTAATATATTTAATTTTCTTGTGTGAAACCTGAATTTCTTAATTATTCTTAATAAAACATTATTATATTTTAAAGCGCATAAAATGCTGGATAATAATTTTTGCAGGAACTATTATTTTCCATTAGAAGTCCAATCCCAAGTGTAACGAACCGGCCGGTCGTTTAGAGTGTTGTAGCCCCTTTCTCCCATTTACTGCCTATTCTATGCTCAATTTCCGATATGTGACTTGCCGGGGTAGTTGGTTTAGGTCCGGGGACGTTTCGGAATGAGTTGGGAAACTAAGTCCCAAGGTTGGAAGCTTAAGTTGAAAAGGTTAACGCGATGTTGACTTATATGTAAACGACTCCGGAATGGAGTTTTGATGGTTCTGACGGCCCCGTAGGATGATTTTGGACTTAGGAGTGTCCGGATAGTGATTTGGAGGTGCGTAGTTGATTTTGGCTTGAATTTGCAAAAGTTGAAAAAATGGAAGTTTGGAGAGTTGAGAGGTTTGACTGAGAGTTGGCTTTATGGTTACCGGGATCGTATTTTGGTTTTGAAAATTGGAATAGGTCTGTTGCATCAATTATGACTTGTGTGCAAAATTTGACGTTCATCGGAGTTGATTTGATAGGTTTCGACATCGATTGTAAAATTAGGAATTTCTTAGTTTTCGTTAGGCTTGAATTGAGGTGCGATTCGTGTTTTTGATGTTGCTTGACGTGATTTTGAGGCCCTGACTATCGTATCCTGTTTAAGACTTGTTGGTATATTTGGTTGAGGTCCCGGGACCCTCGGGTAGATTTCGGATGGTTAACGAATCGAATTTGGAACTTAAAGCATGGCTGGGCATACCTGGACTGGTGTTCGCATGTGCGAGGCTGCAGGTGCGTGGATGGCATCGCAGAAGCGGCCTGGAAGGAACTGGACTGTGGTCGCAGGTGCGATGATTTAGTCCGCATCTGCGAGGTCGCAAATGCGGCTTAATGGGCGCAGAAGCGGAGCTTAGTGAGGAGGCTGGGGAGCACAGGTGCGGAGGAGGTTTTGCTGATGCGGACTCGCATCTACGCATGTGTTATCACAGAAACGAAGGCAGGGCCTTCAGGGTAAACCACAAAAGCGGAGGAAATGTTCACACTGGCGAGACCACATATATGGTTAAGGGGGTCGCAGGTGCGAAAGCACTAGCAGTATATATTTCGAAGGGTTTCTGAGATTTTATCATTTTTGGACTTTTGAAGCTCGGTTGGAGGCGATATTTGTGAGGGATTTTGAGGTGTTTCTTGATACAAGTCACTTTTGATCATTTTTATGCAATAATATTGTTTCCCCATTGAAATCCCCACCTAGTTTGTGTATTGTTGAGGCGGAATTTTGAGAGTTATGGGCTAGGGATTGGAGAGTTAAATTTGGGGATTTGAGTGATGATTTGGTATCTGAATTTGGTAAATTTGGTATGGTTGGACTCGTGGTTGAATGATCTTTCAGATTTGTAACTTTTATTGGATTCCGAGACATGAGCCCAGGGGTTGACCTTTGAGTTGACTCTTTGACTTTTGATTAAGAACTCAGCATATTCATTTGGAGTTGATTCCTATAGCTTGAGTTGATTGTATCGAATTATTTGTGGCTAGATTCGAGGCATTCAGAGGCCTATTTGTGAGGCAAGGGCTTGTTGCAGTATAGATTCGCATAGTTTGATGTAAGTAACACTTCTAAACTTAGTTCTAAGGGTATGAATCCCTGAACTTCGTGTTATGTGATCAGTGTTGAGGTGGCGCACATGCTGGGTGACAGGCGTGTGGGCATGCACCGTAGTAATTATGACTTAGCCGATTTCGTGGGACTATGTAGTTATCTTACCTGAATATTATCACTGTACTCTATGTGTTAGGGCATTTGAGCTGTGATTTATGTTAGAAATCATGTTTAGGCTATGTGCAGGTGTTATTAGGACTGTAATGATCCGGTCAGTTATTTTGATTATTTTAGCCTCGATCCCCTAATTTATGCTTCCTCTATGTTGTATTGTGGTTACGTGACTCGCCAGGGTATTTTGTTTTGGTTCCGAGTAAGTTTCGGAGTGAAATGGGACACATAGTCCCTAAGTTGGAAGCTTAAGTCATAGGAGTTGATCGTAGTTTGACTTGGGTGAAGATGCCTCCAGAATGGTGTTTTGACGGTTCCAATAGCTTCGTAGGGTGATTTATGTCTTAGTTTGAGCTTGGGTGAGCAATAAGGAAGAGATCATACAGGTATGTTAAGGCTATCCCTTCTTTCCTTTTGTCATGATCCATATGATACAACGAAATGAGCAAGCACGCCATTTTCATGAATAATTCTATTCCTAGAAGTACTAGGGTTGCCTATGTTCTTGATTCCCCATGTGTCCTATTATTATATCACCTGTTCATGGGTATCCGAAAAATACGTAAGTTGCTAAAGTTTATCCGAAGGCATATTTATCTTATGATATTCCGAGAAATCTTACCGACTTACTTCTTTATGCATTGCATTCATTTATACATGTATATTGACCCATGACCAGATGACGTTATATACATGTATATTATATGTATATGGGATATGGTAAAAGGTTATGGCATTATATATGCACCACCACTTGATCAGCTGGTACACGTTGATAATTTTGCCCACAATGGCTGAGATGATATGATGGAATGCCCTCAGAGGCTTGATGATGTTATGTACACATATACCTATGCATGTTATGGCATTTATACGTACATGCATGACATTATAATTTTTTCATGATTCAGTTAGCTATTCGAAATTACAGGTTGAGTTCTTTACTCCATGTTTCTTTCATGTCTTTTATATACTATTTTCATGCCTTACATACTCGGTATTTTATTTGTACTGACGTCCTTTTTGCCTGGGGACGCTGTGTTTCATGTCCGCAGGTCCCGATAGACAGGTTGAGAACCTTTCTAGTAGGCTATCAGCTCAGTGAAAGGTGTTAGTGCACTCCACTTGATCCAGAGTTACTTATTTGGTCAGTATGATTTGGACATGTATTGATTGGTATGGTGGGGCCATATCTCGAACTTTATGATATTTATGTACTCGTAGAGGCTTGTAGATAGATATCATATATATGGATACTTGGGTGGCCTTTTCGGCCTATATTTTGAGTATACAAATGATCATGTAGGCCCGTATGTCGCATGCATAAGCTTCTATATCATGTTGGGTCATCCCATGTCGAGTATTATCTTATGTTTAATTCTAGTTATCTCATGACGGCCTTTCTGGTTCATTTACCCATGATAGTATGATAAGAAGAATATATTACTTTCGTACNGTTGTGATGATTGTGAAATGTGAAAGTCGTGTGCGCGAGGTGACAAGTGCGTACACGGGCTAAATATGAAATTTTCGGATTTTTGCTATGTAGTTTCCTTTCATTCTTTAATTGAGTTACTTTAATATGTTATAGACATCATGATTAGTCTAATTTCACATGTCTACTTGTTGTATCTCTTATTTGCAAATTGCCCTACATGTTTAGTTGAATTACATGTTTTCTTTTATTCTGTATTTATTATTTAGCTGTTGAACCCTTACTTGAAATTGCTATTCTTGGAATATTTTGCTGTTGAGTTTGGTATTGAGTTGCAAAGGCCATGGTTTCTATTAAGGCAAAGTGTAAGTCGCGAAATATCATTTTATTGTTGAGAGGATATTTTGGTTGTTTGCACGAGGTTTCTTCCGTGCTGTT
>AWOL01S0059435.1:0-18001 GCA_000715115.1 Nicotiana otophora | reverse complement strand
GCGAACAAGGTCTCGGGAATGCGACAGTGCTCTCGCGAACGCGATGAACACTGTCGCCCACCACTTAACAGAATACAAACACAGGATTTATCCAAAAATTTATTTTTCTCAAAAACCAAACGGTTAAAGGCGATTTTAAAGAGTCATCTTCTTCCCCTAAGTTTTGGTAAGTGATTTTAAACCATTTTCTTTCAATTACCCATTACATTTTATGAATTATCAACCTAAAATCTAGAGTTTTCATGGTAGAGTCAGGGGTTAGGGTAGAAACTAGGGATTTCGGATATTTGAGGATTTAGACCTCAATTTGAGGTCGAATTCCAAAACCAATTACATATTCGGGCTCGGGGGTGAATGGGTAAATGAATTTTGGTCCGAACCTTGGATTTTGACCAAGCGGGCCCGGGATCGATTTTTCGATTTTTTGGAGGAAAATTTGGAAAATTTAATTTATGCAATATAATTGATTCCTTTAGCAATATTCTATATTATTGAGTCATTTTTGAATAGATACGAGTGGTTTGGAGGTGAATTCCGAAAGAAAAGTTGTGATTGAGAATTAAGTGGCCTTCAGAGCGAGGTAAGTGTTGTGTCTAACCCTGACTCGAGGGAATTAGGAACCTCAGACTATTTATTATGTGAAATTCATGTGAGCGGCGTATATGTGAGGTGACGAGTACTTATGCGCCGCCAAATTACCTGTTTTTCCATGTTCCTTCCGTTTTTCTTGCATTGTCTCTTCCTATGCCTAATTGCTACGTGTTTATACTAGTATTTTTAAATTGATCGTTTTTATCATGTTTACGGATTTTCTGGTGATAATTGAGTATTTATTTCAAAGTTGAGATTGATATTGTTGAACCAAATGTTGAAGTAAGGTTTGTACTTGTTATTCTATCTCCCTGTTGTTAATTGTTCATTGCATTATGGTAAGGGAGAGTGTTAATGCACGAAGGGTGATGCCGTGCCATATTATTAGTGTAAAAGCACGAAGGGTGATGTCGTGTNATTATGAGTGTTAATGCACGAAGGGTGATGCTGTGCTATGATATGAGAGTTAATGTACGAAGGGTGATGTCGTGTCGTTTCTATTGATTTTATGGTGAGATTGAGAGTAAAAGCACGAAGGGTGATGCCGTGCATTTTTCCTTTACTGTATTCGTTGTTTATGTTGATTCATAGTATATTGGTTGTACCAGTTATTTTTCTGCTAAAATTCTTTATCTCGTATTTCCCTCAGCATGTTTCCCCCTCCCGATAATTCTTGTATAGCTCTTCATTACTGTTATTTGCATATACACTGTTAAATTGTACAGGTTGATTTGTAGGCGCCTTGCCTTAGCCTCGTCACTACTTCGTCGAGGTTAGGCTCGACACTTACCAATATATGGGGTCGGTTGTACTAATATTGCACTCTGCATTTTAAGTGCACATTTTGGTACCAGCTCGGATTGATCGAGATTTTAGTTGTTGGACCCGCTATCCGGAGACCCAAGGTAGATCTGTCGGCGTTCATATCTCGAAGTCCCCGTCTATCTTTTCAGTCTTACTGTTTCTTTCATCCAAACAGTTGTATTTCTTTCAGACTATTACTTGTAATGAATTCTAGAATGCTTGTAAATTGTGACTCCAGATCCAGGTAATAGTAATAAATGCAGTCTTTATATTATTCTGCACTCATTATATTTCACCTTAGCTAATTTGCTGCTATTTACTGAATGGGATAAGAATTGGTTTGATGATTCTCTAACGTTGGCTTGCCTAGCAAGTGAAATGTTAGGTGCCATCACGGTTCCGACGGTGGGAATTCCGGGTTGTGAAAAGTTCGCAAATGCGAACTCCGGATTGATCACAAATGCGACCCAGTGATCGCAAATGCGAAGAATGGCTATGTCTGCTGCCTTCGCAAATGCGAACTAGTGTTCGCAAATGCGGAATGCCAGGATCGCAAATACGATCAAAACTTCGTAATTGCGAAGGTCTTCCCCCCAGCCCACTGCTCGCAAATGCGATGGTCTCTTCGCAAATGTGAGGCTCGCATTAGCGAGCTTGACCTCGCAAATGCGAAGTCTGCAGATTAGTTGCAGCAGCTCCTATGTTTTCTAAGTTCAACACACTCTGTATCCTATCCGAAACTCATCCGAGCCCTCGGGTCTCCAAATCAAACATGCACACAAGTCCTAAAATATCATACGAACTTGCTCGCGCGATCAAATCGCCAAAATAACACCTAAAACTATGAATTGAACACCAAATCAAAGACAATTTTTAAGAAGACTTTAAAACTTCTATTTTCACAACCGAAAGTCCGAATCACGTTAAACCAACTCTGTTTCTCACCAAATTTCACAGACAATTCATAAATATTATAGTGGACCTGTACTGGGCACCGAAACTAAAATACGGACACAATCAATTCCTAAATAACATAAATCTTTCAAACTTTTAATTTTAAACAAAAATCAATAACTCGGGCTAGGGACCTCCGAATTCGATTCCAAGCATACGCCTAGGTCCCAAATTACGATACGGACCCACCGGGACTGTCAAAATATGAATCTGAGCCCGTTTACTCAAACTATTGACCTAAGTCAACTCAAATAAATTGTTTTTGCAAACTTTTAAATTTTTCACAGTTTTTAACATAAAAGCTTTTCGGAAATATGTCCGAACTGTGCACGCAAATCGAGAAGAGTAAAAATAAGATTTTTAAGGTTTCGGATCACAAAATTATGTTTTAAAACATAAGATGACCTATCGGGTCGTCACACTAAATGCAATATGGAAACCATTGACAAGGTTACAAGACATAACACAACAAATGACTTGGAACAAGCAAACGACCCCATTTTGCCAATAACCTCTGGTAAACGACACCACCCCAAAAACAAAACAAATAACAGATTCAAGAACTAAAGAAAGTTAAGTATTTTCTATAACAAAGTGAGTTCTAGCTACAACAATACATGAGGAAGAACATATTCTCTAGAGCTTCAAAGGAAATTATAACACATAAAAATGATACTAAAAAATCAGAGGTAAGAAGAGTAAATTCACAGATAATACTCTAATTTAGCTAGCCTGAAATTTCACTTCCAAACAGAAAAGTGATGTGACTCAAATTACACAACCACAAAAAATATGATATTCAAAATATCATATTCTCTTCCTATTCAAAGAGGTTAAAGACTAGTAAGCCCACTTGAATCTGGTTCTTCTTCGTCTTCAAGTAAAGTTGGACACGAAACTTTGTCGACACTTGAAGTCAAACTTGGAAAAAAAAAGTATAAACATATTAAAATTAAAAACTAATAATACTATAATAAGTCATTGAGAAAAATACTTACCATTTATTTCATTCCATAACCAAGTACGAGCACACATCTAATCCTCCAAAGTAGTAGGATGAAGTTTACTACGATGAGGACTAATCAATCTCCCACTAGTGCTAAATGTCGATTCTAAAGCGACAGTACAGATATGAATGGCTAAGAGGTCACGAGCCATCTTTTGCAAAATAGAAAATTTTAATTCGTTTGTTTTCACCAACATAAGCTATCAAATAATGGTGTACGAGGTAGCAAACTTTCTTCTAAATACACATCCAATTCAGATCTTGTGTCCACATTCACCCTACTCGACGCGACAAATTGATCAAAACTAGAGAGTCGATCACCATCAACAACACCAACAACTTCATTAGATGCTTGAGATGACTCATGTGAAGCAAGTGCTCTACTCTGATACTCTTGAAAGAGATCAAAACAATGGTTTCGAACTTCTTAAATTTGACGTTGCCATAAAGCTAATCAAAGGATTTAAACTTTTCACCCAAGCTTCCAATTATAACTTAATGTCACAAACTTTTGAAAAGTATTGAGTTAAAGTTGGATATTGACGCCCCGAAAATTGTTCGGTGATATGGTAAAAGAGATTCAACTTTTCACAAACTTCTTTTGCTGCACTCCATTGCCCTTCGGTTGGAAAACAACGATAATTGGTATCATTCATACTCAACTTCGAAAATACCTCTTTGTAATCTAAGGCATTTCTCAACATTAAATATGTTGAGTTCCAACGAGTAGGGCAATCACACTCCAACCTTTTTGTGCAAGAAATATGTAGCAACCGTGCATCTTCTTCAAACCTTTCAATTCTGCCTGAAGGCCCTATCCAATATAAGACATTGTTACGCATGTTACTGATACCATCTTCTATCACCTTTACCCCTTCTTGCCTAATTAAATTTAAGATATTTTTACACCTCTTTTTTTTCCGAGGGATAGGGAATTTTTCTAATTTAAGTAACATTAATCGAAATGGGATTACTTATTTGTTCAGAGTCACAACTTGGAATAATTTATGGTGTCCCAAGTCACCAATTTATTTTAAATCCCAAATCGAAAAAATTGACTCTTATTTATGGTCCGAAAATATAGAAGACCGGATAAGGAATTCTGCTAACCGGGGAGAAGGTGTGAGGCACTCTCGAGTTTCGTGGTTTTAGCACGGTCGCTCAACTATTAATAATTGGCCTAATTATCTGATTTATTACATGTTTAATACATATGTGCATTTTATTCCTTTTGCCGCTTTTATTAAAATTAAATTATTCTATTTTAAGCATTTATGGAATTAATCTGAACGAGTCGCGATGTCGCACACTCGTTGTTTTTGTACATATTGCGACTCGCGTCACGTGAAACGCACCCGCAATTTACAACATGTTTATTATTATTATTATTTTAAGTTATGGTCGAGTCACGTGAAACGCACACTAGAAGTTTTAACCCATGAGAAAATATTATATGAATCAATATCCAAAAAGAAAAATAAAAGACTAAGAAACGAACCTTTTATGCCTCCAGGGCCTAGCTCAAGTGGCAAAGGGTGGTGGATATGTGTCTTAGGTCACAGGTTCAAGCCCCCACACCATGCAAAGCAAAGCCTGGTATTTAAGTGGAGAAGGGTAAGGGGCGGACCCATTATCCACCGAGTTTCGAAGGCTACGGTTGGTCCAAAGGATCGGTCCCAGACGGATTTCTCGGTCATAAAAAAAAAAAGAAACGAACCTTTTATTGAACAATTCTCTTCAATAACATTATAAGTTCCACCGGAGCTTTACAATTTCAGAAATGGCATGTCGAATTGCGACAAGAACTCGAACCGACGTCTAAGATCGGAAAAGCTCAGAAAACCCACAACAACTCTCGAGGCGTTGATAACCTAGGAGATGCAGAGTAAACAGTAGGACATAGAATGATTTTGAAATCCCCTTTCATTACTGTTTTTATTTTTTGAGATTTCAGATCTCAATCCTTTGCTGAATCTTTTCTATGTATTTTTAGCTAATTTCCTTTTCTCGGAACTTCAAATATCACTTTAAGAATTTGGAGCTTTTGAAAGTTTTATTTCTTGCCTATAGTGAGTGCCTTTTCGCGTGTGTGAAGAGAGGAGAGTGTGGGAGTGGAGTGAAGATGAGTGAAAGGAGTAGATGAGATTGTCACGACCCAAAATCCAACTAGTCGTGATGGTACCTAACCCAACCCGCTAGGTAAGCCAACTTTCAATTATTCAATTCCAATAACAATTATTAAAGTAATTTAAGTGAATAAACATCTTAATCTCATACATCCCCCAAGAACTGGTAGTACAAATCATGAGCTTCTAAGAATAAAGTATACAAAGCGGAAATGAAATAAATACATAGTATGTTTGAATAATATATAAACAGAGCTTTTATAAATCTAAGGTTACCCTGAACAAAAGGCATCTACAACAGGAATGCAGGTACATCTTCAAGTCACACAACCATCGAGCATAGCAACAACAACAACCAACATCTGCACGCAATGTGCAGAAGTGTAGTATCAGTACAACCGACCCGTATAAAAACAAATGCATCACTATGCCTATCTGTCAAAAATGTGTAAAAATCATGAATGATGTGATGCAGTACAACATGAGGAAAAAAATACATCTTTATGCATGTATGTCATGTGTGCATATCAATGTGATGCAACTCAAATCTTTTGCCGGAGTTGCCAAAAATGTGAATAGTTTGAAAATATCAAATTCCTCCCAAAATCTTATCAAAAATAAATAAGATGTTTTATTTTTCTTCCGGATAACCCGTGTAAAAACAAATGCATCACTATGCCCATCTGTCAAAAATGTGTAAAAATTATGAATGATGTGATGCAGTACAGCATGAGTAAAAAAGACATCTTTATGCATGTATGTCATGTGTGCATATCAATGTGATGCAACTCAAATCTTTTGCCGGAGTTGCCAAAAATGTGAATAGTTTGAAAATATCAAATTCCTCCCAAAATCTTATCAAAAATAAATAAGATGTTTTATTTTTCTTCCGGATAACCCGTGTAAAAACAAATGCATCACTATGCCCATCTGTCAAAAATGTGTAAAAATTATGAATGATGTGATGCAGTACAGCATGAGTAAAAAATACATCTTTATGCATGTATGTCATGTGTGCATGTCAATGCGATGCAACTCAATGATAAAAATCATAAACATCCCTTCGGGCAGAACATCACTCATATACAGCCCCTCGGGCAAACCTCACAGTCACTCGTGCCACTCGGGCATACCTCACAATCACTCTTACAACTCGGGCATACCTCACAATCACTCATGCCTCCCAGTCACTCAGCACTCGGCACTCGCACTCAGTAGGTACCTGCGCTCACTGGGGGTGTGTACAGACTCCGGAGGGGCTCCTTCAACCCAAGCGCTATAATCTGCACGGATAACTCACGTGTTGCACGGACAACTCATGTGCTCTAATAATAAAGTACGATGCAGGCGGGCAGCCCTGATCCACGCTCATCCTCACAATCTGGCCCTCGGCCGATATCAACATGCTGCGGCATGCAGCCCGATCCTATGAATATCCTCATAAATCAGGCCCTCGGCTTCACTTAGTCATAAACCTCTCAAGCCACTCGGGCATTTCAGTAAAACAGGGCATTCGGCCCAAAATATTTATATGCATCAAAATAGAGTCATAAAACTGAGTTGATATGCAATGAAATGAATATGACTGAGTATGAATTTTCAATTTAACACAATATTTCACAGCAATATGACCTCTGTGGGTCCCAATGATACTGGCACATAGCCTCAACATGATTTTTAATATATTTTTCAGCTCAATTTCTTTAACACATAAAACCGCATGGAAAATACCAAGGTTATTTAACTATAAAATTTCACAAAAACAATTATGTCACAATTTCTATAGTGCACGCCCACACACCCGTCACCTAGCATGTGTGTCACCTCCCAACAATTCACAAAATACATATATTCAGGGTTCATACCCTTAACTCCAAGATTAGAAGAGTTACTTACCTCGAACAAGACAAATCCAATGTCGAGGAAGCTAAGCAATGCTCAAGAAATTCCATTCTGTGCGTATAACTTCCAAACGGCTCGAATCTAGTCACAATTAATTTGATTCAGCTCACAAAAATTATAGGAATTAATTCCATATCAAAATACTAATATTTTCTAAAAATCCGAAATTATGCCCCAAAAATCACCCGTGGGGCCCATGTCTCGGAATTCGATAAAACTCAGAAAATCCGAACTCTCATTCAACCACGAGTCCAACCATACCAAAATAACTCAATTCCGACCACAACTCGACCTTCAAATCCTCAATTAAAGGCTATGAATTTTTCTATTATTTTCAACCAAAAACACTAATTTGTTGATAAAAACAATAATAGATTCATATAATTTAACCAAAACCGAGTTAGAATCACTTACCCCAATCCATATGGTGAAAATCGCCTCAAAAATTGCTTCAATCCGAGCTCCATAGCTCCAAATGTGTTAAAATGGCCAAACCTCAAAATATATCTTTTGTCCAGGTATTTACTCTTCGCGATCGCGGAAAATGCTTCGCGATCGCGAAGAACAAATTCCAGCACTTCCAGATAGCCTCTAGTATAATGGTAGTAACTTTTTGTATAAAACTCTAAATTGCAAATGGTTTAACTTTCTGAAAACTAGACACGGAGAGCTATAACTTTCATTTGTTTCTCATCTCCAATTCCTTACAAATTTCTAGATATAAGCTTCCAAAATCAGCCCTGTGCAACGGAGATTTCCAAACTCTTCCCGGACAGTCTATAGTGTATCTACCATAACGTTTTGTACACAACTCCAAACGACAAATGGTTTATATTTCTGAAAACTAGACATCAAGGGCTACAACTTTAATTTTTGGATCATCTTCAAATGTCTTATAAATTGTGAGATATAAGCTTCCAAAGTCGGGTCACTGCAGTAGGACTTTCCTCTACGCGATCGCGAAAAGGCTTTCGCGATCGCGATTCACAGTGCCCAAACAGCAAAATTGCTCTTCGCGATCGCGACCATTTGTTCGCGATCACGATGCATACCTCTGTGGCCAAAAATCAGCAACTAAGAATGTCCCAGAAATGGTCCGAAATTCACCCGAGCCCCTCGGAACTTCAACCAAATATACCAACAAGTCCTAAAACATCATACGAACTGAGTCGAAACCTCGAATTACATCAAACAACGCTAAAACCACGAATCATGCCCCAATTCAAGCCTAATGAACTTTGAACTTTCAAATTCTATATCTTGTGCCGAAATACATCAAATCAATACGGAATGACTTCAAATTTTACACACAAGTCATAAATGACATAACGAAGCTATTTCAATTTCCAGAATCGGATTCCAACCTCGATATCAAAAAGTCAACCCCCCGGTCAAACTTCCCAAAAATTCAACTTTCGGCATTTCAAGTATAATTCCACTAAGGACCTCCAAATAATTTCCGAACACGCTCCTAAGTCCAGAATCACTATACGGAGCTATTGAAATCATCAAAATTAAATTTCGAGGTCGTTTACACATAAGTCGATATCAGGTCACTATTTTAACTTAAACTTTAAACCTTGAAACTAAGTGTTCCAATTCATTCCAAAACCTCACCGGATCCGAACTAATTGCCCCTGCAAGTCACACAATAAATCTACAGTATAATTTGAGAAGTAAATAGGGAAACGGGGTTGTAATACTCAAAACGATCGGCTGGGTCGTTACATATGGGAGGGGTGGAGGCTAGCTAGGGTTCTTGGTAAAATGAAAGGGGGGGCTCTGTTCGGTTCTTCTATGGAGGGGGGAAAGCGTCGATTCTAGGTTTTGTGGGAAGAAAGTTTGGCTTTAATGAGGGAAAAGGGAATTGGGACAGGCAGGTCGGGCATGGGAATTGGTTTAAGGTGGAATGTGACAAGACATTGGGATTGAAATAATTGTAAAATTAGCCACTTTGGACTCAAATTTTAATTAAATTCAATTTGTGTGGCTAAATTATTAAATATATTTTACTCACTAATTAATTAATGACCTAATTAATTAACTAAGCGAAGAATGCATTTTTTTTGTTTTTTTATATTTAAATAATACATTTAACAATGTAATTAAATCCTACAAAATATAATTTAAAATCTAAAATGCTATAAAATTAAGATTTGAATATTTTTATGATTTTCTATGGTTTTAAAACAACTCTAAATATGCATGAACAACTCTAAACTATTTTGGAATATTTTTAGGAGTGATTTGCATTAGGGCAAAAATTAGGTGCTCACAGCTGCCCCTCTTTACTAGGAAACACGCAGAGTTTTCGGGCAAAGATAAAGTGAGCAATTTCCGCCCGTTTGACACTCCATTCGGAAGCGTTTTGAAAACGTTTGACCGAACCTTGCTTCGGAGGTTTTCTACATATCCTTGGCTATAAAGGAATCAGGTCAGTGTAGTTCTGGAAGTTTTGATAGCTGGGACTACCGGGAAGCTGTGATTTTACTGTTGTTGCTGTTGTTTATTGCTTACTGAGCTCCTTATTAAACTAAAGTCAAAATGAAAAAAGAAACTAACAAAGTCTATCAACTACAAGTTATAAGATTCCTATCTATAAGTCTTCTGAAACTTGATCTTGAGCCTTGAGCCTTCTCTTCATGCAGACTCTGATCTGAATCTTAATGCTCGCTAGCTGCAAGTGCTAGTTCATTCTTCTATGGATTTTTCGGATCAAGACGGGACATGCAAAGCTTGTGACTTCAGTCATGTCTTGAGCAGTCCACATCTTTTCTTCGCTTCTGCACTTTGGATTCACTTCTTTTCCTTTTCTTTTCTTTATTTTGGATTGAGACTTCTTTTTGGTCATCGCGAACCCTGTGCCTCGAGGTATAACCTACTCAGGCACCAAAACAAACGAACGAACGAAATTGTTTTGTCTCAATTTTCACTAGGAAAATTTCATGAGTTATTTGTAATAAAACTCTATACTACATTATTGAAAGCAATAAAAGGTCAGGATTGGTGTGCCCTAGAAAAATATGGACTAAGGAGTGAAAACCTTATGTCAAAATAAAATCAACTAGGGAGTAGAGACCCTATGTTGGAAAAGCGACTTGGGAGTGGAGACCCTATGTTGGAAAAGTGACTTGGGAGTGGAGACCCTATATTGGAAAAGCGACTTGGGAGTTGAGACCCTATGTCTAAAATAAAATCAACTAGGGAGTGGAGACCCTATGTCTAAAATAAAATCAACTAGGGATTGGAGACCCTATGTTGGCAAAAAAGACTAAGGAGTGGAGACTCTATGTCTGCAATAACATCAACTAGGGAGTGGAGACCCTATGTTGGAAAAGGAGACTAAGGAGTTGTATACCCTATGCTAAAACGACCCAAGAAGTATTTTTGTTTTGGTTTTTTTTTTTAAAAAAACAAATTGCCCCAACGCTTTTTTCTGAGGTCATGAACAAACGACTTTTTTTTTAATAAAAAATTCCATACTTCCTTTTTTTTTTAAATTATATTAGGAGAAAATTTATCAGACTAGGTTTTTATCTTGGGAGAAAGATTCATTAGACTAAGATTTCTATCATAGGAGAAAATTCATCAGACTAGGTCTTTTTTTTAATTATTATCTTAGGAGAAAGATTCATCAGACTAAGACTTCGATCCTAGGAGAAAGTTCATCAGACTAGGTTTTCTAATTTATTATCTTAAGAGAAAGATTCATCAGACTAAGATTTCTATCCTAAGAGAAAATTCATCAGATTAGGTTTTTTATCTTAGGAGAAAGATTCATCAAACTAAGACTTTGTATCCTAGGAGAAAATTCATCAGACCAGGTTGTTTTATCTTAGGAGAAAGATTCATCAGACTAAGACGGCCTAGGAGAAAGTTCATCAAACTAGGTTTTCTTATCTTAGGAGAAAGATTCATTAGACTAAGACATTTATCCTAGGAGAAAAATTCATCAGACTAGGTTTTTTGTTTTTTGTTATCCTAGAAGAAAGATTCATCAGACTAAAATTTCTATCCTAGGAGAAAATTCATCAGACTAGGTTTTCTTATCTTAGGAGAAAAATCCATCAGACTAAGACATTTATCCTAGGAGAAAGATTCATCAGACTAGGTTTTCTTATCTTAGGAGAAAAATCCATCAGACTAAGACATTTATCCTAGGAGAAAGATTCATCAGACTAGGTTTTCTTATCTTAGGAGAAAAATTCATCAGACTAAGACGTCTATCCTAGGAGAATGATTCATCAGACTAGGTTTTTTTTTTGCTATCTTAGAAGAAAGCTTCATCAGACTAAGATTTCTATCCTAGGAGAAAATTCATCAGACTAGGTTTTCTTATCTTAGGAGAAAGATTCATCAGACTAATACATTTATCCTAGGAGAAAGATTCATCAGACTAAGAATTCTATCCTAGTAGAAAGATTCATCAGACTAAGATTTCTATCCTAGGAGAAAATTCATCAGACTAGGTCTTTTTATCCTAGGAGAAAATTCATCAGACTAAAACTTCGATCCTAGGAGAAAGTTCATCATACCAGATCTCTTTTTGTTTTTGGTTATCTTAGGAGAAAGATTCATCAGACTAAGATTTCTATCCTAGGAGAAAATTCATCAGACTAGGTTTTCTATCTTAGGAGAAAGATTCATCAGACTAAGATTTTTATTGGGAGGAAAATCCATCAGACTAGGACTTTTTATCCTAGGAGAAAACATTTGAAGAACAATGACAAAATTTTATGCACACTAGCAAGACAGATAAAGGCAAAGATCTGAGAAACTTCCCTTTGTTGGCTCTTCTCTTCTTTTCATTTTTTTTTCTTCTTTGTTTTTTTTGAACCACTTTCCTTGCACTGCTTTGTTCATGTTTCAAACAAATAAAATTTTGTCAGTTTTAAAAGTGGTGGTCAGTTTATGGCCTTGAGTCCTGGGCAACTTGGCTTTTGCTCAATCAGCTTGAGTCGGTTTCAAGAGACTTTTGCTCTACATTAACCCTGATCGTTTCACACCCACTACTATTTGTATTTGTGGCTCAATCAGCCTTATCCCAACCGGAGATATTTGCTTAGGTGACTTTTTCTGCGTCTTGAATGACTTCCTGCTTTTTGGGCAATTTGTCTGTCAGAGAGAATCACCAGTTATCTTTGCTTGCGTTAAATGACTTCCTGCTTTTTGAGCAATTTGTCTGTCAGAGAAAATCACCAGTTATCTTTGCTTGCGCCCAGTAGGTTGACAAGAGTCTTTTGGGGGAACCATTTTCATGAACCCTCAAGACATGTTGACGATAACAACTGAGTGTGCTGGCCAAATTTAACTTGTGCAACTGAAAAGCTAATAGCAGATTTGGAAATCTTTTCTTACTTATTTTGACAAGGACTGGCTCAGAGTGAAGGGACATAATGGTACAAAGAAACAGTATTAACAAGAAATGCCCATGTCGATAAGGACATAAGGAAGAGTTTTTTTTCTTTTTTTTCCTTTTTTTTCAATAGTTAGCCTTAATGAATCATGACATGCATTTTGGACTTAATGGTCGATCTATCAAACTAATCCAATCTTTCCTTTTACTATTCTTATGACCTTTGAAGTCGGACTTGCTCATGCCAATCCTTTGCATCAGCTTCACGACTCACCTTCGACTAGTGGTGCCCCAAGAGATTTTTACCAACAAGCCTCTCTCATTTATTTATCTCTTCTTACCGTCGCAATAAGGCTCTCTCATTTTTCTTTTATTTTTATTTTTCTTTTGCTTTCTTGTGTGAGCAACTTAATAATGTTCTATGTCGCATGACAACTTTTGATCATTGCATGCTTCTCTTGGCATTCTTGAAGGCATATCATAAGGTCTTTATTTGGAAGGTTTTTTGGATAGGGTTGGAAAGAAGGGTTGACATGAAGGCTCAAAGTAGACTCAAAATAAGGGGTTGTAGACTTACAACTCTTGGAATCGACTCTTTCAAAAGTGATATAAAATCTTTGCCTCAGTTTCAGATATTGGAGATTTTTTGGATTTTTGTTTTTTTTTCCTCTTATTTGGTTAGACCGAACCGTATAAGGCTGCCTACGTATCCTTTTTTAAAGGAATCAGGTCAAACATAGTTCAAACATATGACCTAACTCTATATTTTTTCATCTTTCTTTCTTTTTCATTGTCTTTTTATTTTCTTTTTCTTTTCTCATTTTTTCTTTCTTTCTTTTTTTTTTGTTTGAAAACAAGTTACCCTAACTTTTATTTTTTGGGGGCATGGACCTTTGACAGTTCTTTTTCGTTGTTTTTTTGTTTTACTTTTCCACATGAACTTTTTAAGAGTTGCCCCAGTTTGTACTCTTGGGGCATGGACTTTTCTTTTCATCAATTTTTTTTTTGACTTTTAACTCGAAACTTGATTCCAAAAGAGGGTGATCAAAGAAAATAACACAGGCTCAAAAGGGGTAGAGAAGGGTATAAAGTGTTTGGATAGTAGAAAAAGGGCCTCTTAACCTCGAGAATGACAATCATGTTAGCCCTTCAAAATCACGACATTGATGGATATGTTGCTTTCTGGGTATTTTTCAGTGTAAAGTTGTATGCGCAATACTTTCCTCGCAGTGAATGACCCTTGTCAATCTGTGTGACTTTTTCTTGGATCTTGTCTTGACGTAGAAGATGTATTTTGCCACTAAACTGATCCATTTCAAGTTGTCTGGAATACACCTTCTTTTGAAAAATACTTTCTATCTCTTAGTGCTAAATAGACTTCAACTCGTCTGATCATCCTTAAGCCTGATCTTCTCAATGATTCAAAACGTAGAGATCCTTAACTTTCATGAGCATGACTGCTTTGGTTTCATGTAAACTTGACTCATGCTTATTTTCGAAATGTTTCATGCCTTTATCCATCTTCAAAAGTGTCTCTTTCTCACTTATCCAATTCAAGACTAAATCAGATTTCTAAGATCTGGCCAAAAATTCCGCATGCATGTCATGTCACTAAAACTAGCGTGAAAAGAACTATGCACAAAATAGACACAAAATGACTGACTGCTTTTTATTGAATAAAGGATAGCAGGGTTCGATAACACAAAAAGAAAAAGAAAAATGACAAATAAGCTACCATGGCTAAAAGAGGAGTGACTTTTCAGTTACTAAGCGACATCTTAGCCACATATTCGCACATCAGCACTACTATGGCATTTAACTATTCTATTCATTCTGATTCAACACTCAATTTTTGACTTTTTGATCAAAACATTTCCAATATTGGCTGTCGAATTTCAGGACTGACGACATGGGAAATTTCAAAGCAAAAAATTTACTAAAGGACTTGGAAGAATTCTCATGTCTTCCCATCATCAAATCATCCCGAGCAGGCCATGTCCTATTGCTCAAATCTGGTAAAAGTCAACCAAAATTTGACCTCCATTCTTGTCACCAGCTTGTCTACTTGTCTTTTTGTGACCTTAGTTGGATCACAAATAGTGGTTCTTGTTCCTTCGGTTGAGAAGGTGCTTTCATTTTTGTGGGATCATGGATTATTTTTGTGACTCGACATTGCAAACCAACAAACCGACCACTTTTAACTAGATTTTTTTCAAACAACAAGCATGGTGGAATAAACTCTCTTTCTTTTTTTCTTTCTCTCTTCTCTTTTTTTTCTTTCTTTCTTTTCTCTTTTTTTTTGATTTTTTTAACCATTCGATCGAACCTGATGTGGGTTGCCTACGTATCATGAAGGAACATGAATCAGATGTTTCATAGTTCGGGAAGATCGGAACTGAAGTAAACTAAACTAAACTCTTTTTTTTTTGGATTTTGAATTTTTTAAATTTTTGAAAGAAAGACTTATAAAGAAAAAAACATATTTTGGAATTTGACTTGTTTGTTTTTAGTTTTGTTGAAAATATTTGAAAATAAAGACTTCTAGAGAAGAAAGAAAATATTTTTCTTTGAATTTCATATTTTATTTTTTATTTTTTCGGAGAAAGACTTCTAAAGAATGGAAAAAAAAATTGAATTTTGATTTGATTTTCTTTTTCGAATAAAAAACTTCTAAAAAGAAAGAAAATATTTTTGGTTTTAATATTTTTTGTTTTGGAATTTTCTAAGGAAAATTTTCTAAAGAAGGAATTAAAGGAAAATATTTTTGATTTTGTTTTAAAATTGGGGTCTAAAAGAAAGACTTTCTAAAGAAGGAAGTAAAGGAAAATATTTTTGGATCTTCTTTTCCGAAAATTGTGGGACGAAACCGATGAGGTTTATCTACGTATCTCACATTCGGTGAGAATCAGACCCACATATTTCGGCCCGTTTTGACGCAATAGAGGAAACATGACTTTTTGAAAACATCCACTTATCTTCTCTCTCATTTTTCAAAATTTCGGCAGAGTTTCGAAATTTTTCAAATGCCTACCTCTCACTCTTTTTTTTTTTGATTTTCTTTCCCTACTCTAGAAGCCAGTCAACATGCAAGCCAAAACAAACAAATGCGCAAATAGCATGTAAGATGCATTAGGATGGTCTTTTAATTTGGGTACACCTGTCCTAGACGAACCCAACCCCTGTGTTGAGTCCCCAAAGTCAGATGCACGTAAACAAGCGTACCTACTAGGGATCGGGCATGAGGTTATGTCATTCTAGGTTTGAACTCTGGGTGTATTGTTCTAGACCTGACTTATTCGAGCGGACAACTCGAGCCGGGGGGCAACGTACCGGGAACCAAAAGGTCATCCGGCTTTGTAACTGATCCGATCCTCATTCTAAATTAGGGTATGACACTAATAGAAAAGAAGTCATGCCAGTGTGCACTTCCCATAAGATTTAGAAGACTCAGAGAGAAGAAGGGTTTCGTAATAGTTTTATATACAGTCAAACAATATCAAAGCGGTAAAAAGCGGCATTTAGCACATTAGGCTCAAACACGTAAAAAATCAGATAATAAATAAAAGCCAAGTATCACAGTTATTCTAAGCTCGAATTCTGAACCTTGAACCAGCGATTTTGGGTTTGGTCCCCAGCAGAGTCGCCAGAGCTGTCACACCTTTTTTTTTCGAGGGATAGGGAGTTTTTCTAATTTAAGTGACATTAATCAAAATGGGATTATTTATTTGTTCAGAGTCTCCATTTGAAATAATTTATGGTGTCCCAAGTCACCAATTTATTTTAAATCCCAAATCGAGAAAATTGACTCTTATTTATGGTCCGCGAACACAGAAGACCGGGTAAGAAATTTTGTTAATCCGAGAGAAGGTATGAGGTACTCCCGAGTTCCGTAGTTTTAGCACAGTCGCTTAACAATTAATACTTGGCTTAATTATATGATTTATTACATGTTTAATACTTATGCGCATTTTATTCCTTTTGCCGCTTTTATTGAAATTAAATTACTCTATTTTAAGCATTTATGGAATTAATTTGAATGACTCGCAATGTCGCTCACTCGTTGTTTTTGTACATATTGTGAATCGTGTCACGTGAAACGCACCCGCAATTTATAACATGCTTATTATTAGTATTATTTGAAGTTATGATCGAATCACGTGAAACGCACACTTGAATTGGGAGATTATGTATCATGACTATGCCGCGAGAACCGTACCTTTAGTCACGATGAATTATTATTAAACGCGCCTAAAACAAGCTACGATGTTCATCTATTATTCTTAAGCTACTTTGAGATTGTTTTGAGATCATGATTTATGATAAAGTATTGTTGTGGAAAGGCATATGAGTTCAACACATCCTTAATAAGTAAGTTAACAACATTTTTACCCTTATTAAATTGGACCAAACGAAAATAAACCATTAGGTCTATTACATCAAATTAAAACCTCACATGCCCAAATTATTTCTCAAGCAAATCGTATGGCTTTCTCAAATATTTCCCGAACAACCTATGAATAATTAAGCTAAAATCCATAACTCACTTTGTTATAGCTCAAACTCAAACACAACCTACTGCCATTGAATCTTTCACAAATAAGCAATGAAAATTCTAATCAAAATTGAAAGACTCAAGACATTATACATTCTGAACTAAAAAAACAGCAAGTAGAGATATTCTCACACATAAACCAAATCAATGAAAGAAAATAACTAACATAAAGAAAAATGAAACGGCAACCATTATAACCTTTATAATTAACCAAATGAAAGCAGTACACCAATATGCATAAGACAAACATCAGCCAAAATTAATAGATAACAAAGAAGAACATTCGGCAAAAAAATACAGCGGAACATTATATGAATCAATATCCAAAGAGAAAAATAAAAGACTAAGAAACGGACCTTTTATTAAACAATTCTCTTCAATAACACTAGAAGTTCCACCGGAGCTTTAAAATTTCAGAAACGGTAAGTCGAACTACGACAAGAACTCGAACCGACGACTAAGATCGGAAAAGCTCAGAAAATCCATAACAACTCTCGAGGCGTTGATAACCCAGGAGATGCAGAGTAAACAGTAGGAGATAGAATTATTTTGAAATTCCCTTTCATTACTGTTTTTGTTTTTTTGAGATTTCAGATCTCAATCCTTTGTTGAAGCTTTTCTATGTATTTTTAGCTAATTTCTTTTTCTCAGAACTTCAAATATCACTTTAAGAATTTTGAGCTTTTGAAAGTTTTGTTTCTAGCCTATAG
>AWOL01S0059428.1:0-10817 GCA_000715115.1 Nicotiana otophora | reverse complement strand
TCTACGTGAGGAGGAGATGACATGAGGTTTTCTGAACGGTTATATAGAGAGGAAGCGATTTGGTGACCCAAGCTAGGGCTGGGCAGTTTTCAATCAAAAAGGAGAAGAAAAGAGGGAGTGATTGGAGAGGATTTATAGAGAAAAGGAGGTGAGGGAGGAGGCGGAGAGTAATGGGGGAGACAAGGCTCCTGTAACGGAGTTTTCAAGATACTGACAAGTTTGAAAGAAGTTTCAACACGTCCTTCATAACTATTATCCCAAAAGGGGAGTGGGGACAAGTATCATAGATTACAAGCCTATTAGTNATCAGCGCTTGATTCCACCCTGTATCCAGCTGTGATAGTAGCTCTGCCAGTGTCATGTTTGGAACTGCCGTCTAGTTTAATATTACTCAGATCAGTTTTAGTTGTAGGTTTCTTCTGATCAGTAGGCTTGAAACTAGAAGCTTCCACATCCCATTCCTTCTTAATGTTATCTTTATAAGCTGGAGCTTCCTCTTCACTTCCGTCAGGATATGGCACTGTGTGGTCATCGCTCTGACCAGTATCACTCCATATTATATCCGTTAGCTGATTCAAGTAAGAAATGTGTCAGAAGTAAATGCAAGTATAATAACTTGAAAGTAAAATGTACAGCGCTTAAAGTCATAGAGAAATGCATATTAGTAGGCACGCGTTTATATATGTAGGCGAGTGATGCATAAAAGGAGAGGAAAAACACTTCAGTAGTCAACACTACGGAAATTTTGAGATCTCGTCTGCGACTTGTCTTCTCAATCAGTGATGTGAAGCAAACACTAACTTAATCATCAAGGCGAGGCAAAAGTGACGATAATAGAATTATATTATAATTCACATATAGACCAGCTTTAGTATACCATCAAATCTCCAAATCTGGAGAAGGCATACTAGCAAAACAGAAAAGCAAGTCAGCATTAGTGGAGCTGAACTAGCATAATTCCCCGCATGCATTAAGCAAAGTGAGTGCTTGCTTTCTGACATTGGACTGAAAAGAAAGGGTTTCTACCAAAGAATGATGTCATATTTTATAACCCAACTAATGGTGAAACAGGAAAGCACACCATCAATGAGTTGTAATTTTATTGGTGAAACAACAAAATTAGTTAGATAGAGTCATATTCTACGTGAGGAGGAGATGACATGAGGTTTTCTGAACGGTTATATAGAGAGGAAGCGATTTGGAGACCCAAGCTAGGGCTGGGCAGTTTTCAATCAAAAAGGAGAAGAAAAGAGGGAGTGATTGGAGAGGATTTATAGAGAAAAGGAGGTGAGGGAGGAGGCGGAGAGTAATGGGGGAGACAAGGCTCCTGTAACGGAGTTTTCAAGATACTGACAAGTTTGAAAGAAGTTTCAACACGTCCTTCATAACTATTATCCCAAAAGGGGAGTGGGGACAAGTATCATAGATTACAAGCCTATTAGCCTGGTGGGAAGCATCTATAAGAATAAACTAAAGAAGGTGCTGATTGAGACAATATCGACCTCTCATAATGCACTCATGGAGGGGAGACCAATCTTAGATTCAGCTCCAATGGAAAAAGAGGTGGTTGATTGTAGAAGGAACAAGGGAGAATTGAGAATTCTACGGGTAATGTTGAACAGACAAATTAGTATTAATCCCTTAATGATGAAAAATGCACATTCCCTTCATCCAAAAACCAGGCCAAACTGGCTCTAATGTATCCTTATATTTACCACTCAAGCCAACTTAGTCCTCCAAGTTATCTCACTGACTTGGTTAGTCCTGCAACATCAAACAAGCTCTTTTGAAGCTATGATTTCACCTAAGGAAATGGATGTTCAACAGCTAAAAATAGCTTACTTCTCGGCATTCTCAATTTAACAGAATTACAGAAGTAGGAAAGAAAACCCAGGAAATTGTTATTCAATTTTTTTTTTCAAAATAAATGGTTGTGATAATTCAATTAAAAACAATAACTGAATGAAGATCGAATGCGAGCCTACTGGTGATAGCTTCAAGCGCAAGCCTGGTGGTAGCAGATCTTACCTTGCACCGTTTCGAGGTGCAGGGTTCAATTCTCATTCATCTTCTCCTTAGCTTTACCTTTATCCCATGCCATTAAAGAAAACAACAACTATGACTCGGTACCAAACAAATTGGCGTCGGCTACATGAATACTCACTCAACATGTTTCTCCATATAACCTCGAACTCATGTCATCATCGTACCAAATAAATAAAATAAGTTGAATATATTAAAATAATAGTAGTACTACACTCACTACATTCAAGCTGAAGAAACTTAAACGCACCTCTTCGTCGTTCCAATCAAACATAGCTGTAAAACCGACAATAGTTATCTACTCCGCAGCGCTTCAAATTTAGTCCAAACATGGCCGATTTTTCTTCACTGGATCAGGTTATGCATCTCAACCCCAAAAAAACGAGTCTAAAAGAAAATTAAAATTTGCAGAGGACGTACGCCAGAGATTCACATAATAGAGAAGAGAGAGAGAATTTGGGTGTTGTGTGTGCAGAGGAAGTCTATGGTTGTGTTTCGAATGATGGCGCGCGTGGGACCCAGGTGTGCTCGAGCGAGTGGGTTAATTTGTATGGTTCGAGCCTCTACACGTGTTAATGATCGTATATAAAGTTGTGGCTTAGGAGTGTCGGATCTAATGCTGAATTTCTACTGGTTCACTTGAACTTCCTTAAATTATAGGGGGTCTTTTGGTTTGGGTTTTCGAAGAGCTCCTACCCACAAAAAATATATCAGCATAAGTTTATTAATATACAAAATTAGTATTAATTAACTATAATATTTTGAGGGTGCCTATGACGACCGAATCGTACCGAACCGAATCGATTATTTGATGGAATTTTGTTGGTTGAGCGTGAATAGTTGGTCACACGTGCAATGTTGAGCGAAGATCGATCATGTTTTCAATATGAAAGGGGACCTCCTGGAAAAATATTTCGGAGATTGTGATATCTATACGCTTAAACAATATTCTTTAGAAAACTTAAGTTTGTTAAATAATTTAAAATTTGTGGAGTAAAAATGATGAGGTTGTTCATGTTGTTTGTAATGTTTATCGCCTATTTTATTTCTTAAATCGCTTAATATCATATTGTGTTGTAATCTATTTTTTAAAATATTTTAGAGATTGTGATATCAACATGCTTAAATAATATTTTTGTATCAATCAAAGGTTGTGAAATAAAAAAGATATATTGCTGTTCATATGAAATGTAATTGACATTTTAGTATAAAATATTCATTTACAAATACATGTAGTTCGAAAAATATCGTAGTTTTCAAACGATTTGACTTGCTTAAGTAGGGGCGAATCTCCAAAGCAGATTTGAAATCGACTTTTCACTAATCTAAATCGCTTATTTGTGAGCAATCTATATTAGACGATCTTTACAATCACCGGTTCTTTTATTTGCGCTATGAGGTAATGTCTTAGTTCAACATGCGATCTGGTTGCATATGGCATACTAATTAAAATTAATAATAGAAACAAAATTTAAACATATTTATATCGTAATATTTGTGAATTTTTCACATACTCTTCATACATTATTCTATCCCTAATAACAATCACCTTCAATAATTGATTGCGAAGCAGGTTCATCAAATTGCGAAGCAGGTTCATCAAATGCAATACCTGCCAAAATAATTGAGTTTGTATTAATTTTTACGATATGTTGAGATGTTCTTATTTTTCAATTGAGTATTAACATTATCCAGAAAATAGATTACCTTTCTTCAGTCCCGATAAAGTAATAACAACTTCAGTAGGAGCACAGATAAAAATTATAAATTTGTAGTCAGGCTGGTAGTCCCTGTACAAAAGATCTTCGGCTTTCCTTGCAGATATTGGAGTAGAAACCAGATCTTTGCCCATGATTGAATCTAAAATCATATACAAAAATCAACCAAGAAGAAGAACAAATGGAAGGAGAAAGAGAAGCTCCATAGTGATGGAACAAAGGCAGTCAAAGAATTTGATTCTTCATAAGTTGTTCATGACGGTCCAAAAATCTCATTCTTCGTCACTTTATCCATTCTTGAAATTGATTTTTTCCGAACAATGGAGCAAACAACAAATAGAAAATAACATATGTGTTATGAAATAAAAAAATTCAGTATAAATAAATAAAAAACGGAGCTAGAAAGAAGGAAGAACTTTTCTTGATTAAAGCATTCTTACCCATCTGTTACAAAGCCTTTATATAGGCATAAAAAGTGAAATCACCATTGTAAAACAGTGAAAGGAATGGCTACTACGCAGTAAATGTAATGGGACTCGGCATGGGTATCCATATCTACCATTTTTCAACACTCCCCCTTGGATGTCCATAAAAATTTCAAGTGAAAGGAAAAGAGCACGTAGTTATTTGTTATACGCATTTCTTGTTGCCTCATTAAAAACCTTACCAGGAAAATCCACTGGGACAAAATCTTAGTTTAGGAAAAAAAAGTGCAGAGTGTATTTACTCCCCCTGATGAAAATATCACATAATGTCTCGAAGACAACGCATTCCAATCTTGTATATCAGCTTCTCAAATGTTGAGGTTGGTAATGCCTTAATGAACAGATTCGCCAAATTATCACTTGAACGAACTTGTTGAACATCTAGTTCACCATTCTTTTGAAGATCACGAGTGAAAAAGAATTTCGGTGAAATGCGTTTTGTTCTATCTCCTTTAATGTATCCTCTTTTCAGTTGAGTTATGCATGCAACATTATCTTCATACAATATTGTTGGAATATTCTCTTTCGAAGAAAGACCACATATTTCCTGAATGTGTTGAGTTATCAATCTCAACCAAATGGATTCTCGGCTCGCTTCGTGAATGGCTATTATCTCTGTATGATTTGAAGAAGTAGCAATCATAGTTTGTTTCGTTGAATGACATGATATGGGTGTACCTCCACATGCAAGTAAATAGCCTGTCTGAGATCGACCTTTATATGGATTTGACAAATATCCTACATCTCCATAACCAATCAATGATGACTTGGATTCATTGAATAAAATAAACCTATATCAATGGTCCCTCTGAGGTATCTGAATATATGCTTAATACCATTCCAGTCTCTCTGTGTTGGGGAAGAACTAAATCTTGCCAACAAGCTTACTGAGAAAGCTATATCTGGTCGGGAATTATTGACAAGATACATTGTTGACCTGAGTAGTTTTGGTTTTGATGATTGACAAAGGAACACATGCATGAACCAAGTCCATAGACAGTGTATACAGGTGATAGACAGAATCAAGCAAAAGGCATGCACGTGAAAGGGATAAGTATAAGTGGTTATATCTGATATTCCCTAAACGAAAAGGTTGCATAATTGATAAGGAGCAGGACTCCTTACTTAAAGAGAACTCTATCCAAGATAAGGAAGGAGTTAGAATTTGAAGATAACTTGAACTCTTCCACCAAGGAAGAGTATAGCATTAGAACTCTAGTTATTTCCTATTCTACTAACTCTATATATATTAGTTTGTTCTCTTTTATAGGTGATGCACATATACTGAAGTTAATCTGGAATTGAGAGCAAAATAGCAAGGCATTTTGTGAGCAATTCATGTGAGTTTTAAGAGTGCGATCCTGAAGATACACGAACCAGATTGAAGAACCAATTCCATAAAGAGTTTTATGTGTCTTTGTTTATTTCTAGTTCAAAGTGTAGCATGCGTTTTGAGTTGTACATTTCAGCTTTCTTAGAAGCAAATTATAATAGGTACCTGAGTTGTATTATTCAAGTTAGAGTTAACTTGAAGTAGTTGCAACAGCCTATGGCGTGTTGCCATAAGGGTTAGAGTTAATCCTTAGGTTTGTAAGTAGTTGTAAACTCGAGTTGTATTGTTCAAGTTAGAGTTAACTTGAAGCAGTCATAATAGCATGTGGCTGGTTGCTACAAGGGCTAGAGTTAATCCTTAGGTTTGTAAGAGTTTGTAAACTTTGTTGTTGGCTTAGAGTTATAGTGAAGTATTTGAAAAACATCCTACTGGGTAGTAGGCCGTGGTTTTTTTACCTTTTGAGCCGGGTATTTTTCACGTAAAAATTCTTGTGTTCTTTACTTTCTGCATTATTTATTCAACAAGTATAGTGTAAGAAACGCATAGAAGAATCAGGTCCTTCGATAATTCAGTGCACGTAAAAATTGGGTACCACACAAATCACCCCATGTGTGGTATTGAAGTATAAAACATCAATTGGTATTAGAGTCGGTTATCCTTAAAGATGCTAACACCTTAGGAAAAGAGCACTACCTGAAAACTGTAAAGAGCAATCCACCACTGGGCCACCACTATCCAATGATTACTACTATTATTTGTGGAATGAGACGAGAAGAGATCATTTGCAGATGACTTGTGGATGCTTCAAATGTGGTAAAAAGAACCACATGATCAAGAAATGCCATATGTGAAAAGTCGAGTGGAAAAATGAGAGATCTAAAAGAAGAAACGAAATACAACAAAGGGCCATCGAAAGCAATGGTTGCTGCTTGGGAAGACAGTTCAAATGAGGATATTGATGATGATGATGATGATGATGATGATGATTAAGGGGCTCTTATAGCAATTCGAGAATCTGAAGATGAACCTGATGAAGAATCTAAGATAAGTTTTCTGTACTAAAGGATAAAATTAAATTTCTTTCTAAAGATAGACTATCAAAACTGTTGCTAACTTTAATAGATAAATTTAAGAATATAAGTTCTGAAATAGAACAACTGTCAAAAGAGTGTAAGTTTTTAAAAGCATAATGTAAAACCTGGAAATAAAAACTTGTAAAACTGAAAGGGAAAATACTGCTTTGAAGAACGAAGTTCATGCACTTGATACAACTGTCTTAGAACTTAAATCTGAAAATATAATATTAAAGTTAGGGACATGAAAAGAGATAGCTAGTGGTATACAACTCAACCTAGAAGAAGATTTAGGAAAGGTAAAAGATGAGCTATACAAAAGGGATGAACTGGTAAGAGTTTTGAAAGAGGACTTGACTATGGTTAAGCATGATCTATACAGAACATGTAAATGTAGCATGTCCTCTAATGCACTTTCATGGCTATAAGAACACCATAGTAGCAATAGAAATAGAATTGACTTTGGGAACTCTACACCTAAGTGGGATCCCAAAAGCAAGTACCTCACACTCCCTAAGAACAAGATTTGCATACATTGTGGTAACACCGGTCACTATAAGAGTGAATGCACTGCAAACGAGAAGGCAAGTCAAAAAAACAGAAATTTTATTCTAGAGAAAAATAGGTTGCCAAGTTGGGCTAAAAAGAATTTGATTTATCCTTTTGCCTATAGAAAGGGACCCAAACTAGTTTGGGTTCTTAAGACTAATCCCTGATTTCTTTTTGTAGGTCCAAGTGAAGGGGAACAGCCAAATACGGTACATGGATAGTAGTTGTTCAAAGCATATTACAGGAAGCAAGAACCAGTTCCTTTCACTTAAGAACCTTAAAAGAGGTAATGTCTCCTTTAAATATGGAAAGAATGGTGAAATCGTTGGGGGTTGGAAATGTAGGAAAGTCTGATTATCACCATATTGAGAATGTCTACTTGATAGATAGACTGAAGTACAGTCTAATAAGTGTATCACAATGGTGTGATAGAGGTAGCATGGTAGCTTTCACCTCTACAAAATACTTTGTGATTAATCTGACTGCTAATAAGATAGTTTTGCAGGGAAAAAGTGTGAATAATATATATGTGGTGGATCTGTCCACATTTTCAGATAATGAACTCACTTGATTAATTGTGTTGGATAATGATCCCCTCCTTTGGCACAAGAGACTTGGACATGCCAGTCTAAGCCAACTCAACAAACTAGTCTCTAAGGACTTGGTGATAGTGTTTCCTAACATTAAGTTCAAGGAAGATAAAGTTTGTGAAGTGTGTGCAAGGGGGAAGCAGGTAAGATACTCTTTCAAAAGCAAGAAAATGGTAAGTACTATCAGGACGATGGAACTGGACTATACGGAAATTTGTGGACCAATGAGAACATTGAGCAGATATGGTAAGAGATATGTTATGGTGCTTGTTGATGATTACTCTAGGTTTACTTGATATTGTTCTTAACATCTAAAGATAAAACATTTGACATGTTCACTTCATTTGTTAGAAACTCAGAAACAACTAGGTAATCAACTTGCATCAATTAGGTCTGGTCAGGCACTGAATTTGAAAAATGCTAAATTTGCTGAATTTTGTGATGAGCATGGCATAGATCATAACTTTTTTGCTCCTAGGACTCCACAACAAAATGTAGTTGTTGAAAGAAAGAATAGGACATTGGAGGAAATGGCTAGGACTATGCTACTTGCTAGTAAATTGCCCCATAGTTTCTGGGCAGAAGCTGTGAACACTACATGCTACATCATAAATAGGTGCATGACTAGACCTCTTGTTTAGAAGACTCCCTATGAGTTACTTAAAGGGAGAAGGCCAAATATATCACACATTAGGACATTTGAATGCAAGTGCTTTGTGCACAATAATAGAAAAGACTTCCTAGGTAAGTTTGATCCCAGAAGTGATGAGGGGGTATTCTTGGGATATTCTTCACATATTAAAGCTTATAAGATTTATAACAAAAGAACTATGTGTGTAGAAGAAAGTATACATGTTGTTTTGATTAAACTAACATTCTTTCTGAGAGGCAGGAACAAGATGATGAAGCAATTGGGCTAGTAAGAAACTCAAATGAAACTACAGCCCAACCTGAAGTTGTACCAGAGGAAGGAACAGGTGATGAAACATGTCCTTCCACCCAGGGGCAACCTGACAGGGGGAATTGAACAGAGATGAACTGATCCTCAAACCTCGAGGGAGCCTTTCCATGAACCTGTTCCTTAATAACAAAACCAGGAAGGAACATCCAAGTAAATTGACACTCCTATTGTAACAACCACTAAATTAGATTTTGATGGACCTGGTTCATCTGTTGATCAGAAAATGTATAGGGAAATGATTTGATCTTTGTTATATCTCACTACTAGTAGACCTAATACTGTTTTCAGTGTAGACCTTTGTGCTAGATTCCATACAAATCCAAATGAGTCTCACTTGACTACTTTCAAGAAGATCTTGAGATACCTAAAAGGCACCACTGATCTTTGTATATGGTATCCAAAAGGTAATAATATCAACTTAGTGGGATATGTTGATGTTGATTATGAAAGTTTTCTTGTGGATAAAAAAATCACTTCATGTATGTCATATTTTCTTGGCACGTGTCTTGTGTCTTGGGGCACCGGAAAGCAAATTTTGTAACCTTATCTACTGTTGAAGCTGAGAATGTGGTTGTTGTACTCAATTATTGTGGATTAAACAATAATTAATGGACTTTAGAATTAATGTAGGCTGTATCCATATTTATTTTAAAATACTGGTGCAATCAGTATGACCCAGAACCCAGTCTATCACAAAAGAACTAAGCACATAGATGTTAGGCATCGTTTTCAAAGGGATAATTTTGAGAAGTGTTTGATCAGTATGAAATTTTGTGCTACTGATAAGGAAATTTCTGACATCTTTACAAAAGCTTTGAGTAGGATCACTTTGAAAGGAATAGGTTAGAATTAGGGATGATTAAGATCATCTAAAAGAAACTAGTTCTAACTCAATGATTGGTTAGATAATTTGTGAATTTTGCGAATAATTAGATTAGATATTGCTCAGTCTCATGCTTTTATTAGTATACTCTTGTGCCATGTGCTAAAATGTCCCACTCATGTCTAATGATATTATCCTTATTTTCTTGGAAAAAATCAGTCTTACGCAAGAGAACTTATAATGAAGAACCTAGTTCATCGAGCTTATAAGGTATGCATTCTACACTCTGCATAATTTGAAATAACTGCATATGGATCATGAAATGAAAAGAGACTCACTTTATCCTAAACTACTTTTGAACCAATTAGTTACAAACGAACTAGTTTCACCAAGAGTCTCACTCACCATAATTGCCGAAATATTTGGGGAAGAGTCCAACGTCTTTTCAAACTGAAACTTCCAATATGATTAGACTTCTAGACTTCAAAAGGTGCCATTATACACTCAACCTTTCCCTATTTAAATTGATTTGACCTTACCCTCCTATCTCAAATTTTTTCGAAAGATCAAAATATCCAAAACCTCAAAATTGTCTCCATTTCTCTCAAGTTTCTGAACTGATCAAATGGCAAACACCCATGAGAATTCTAAAAACTCTGAAATTTTTACCTCACCATCCAAAGAATCTTCACTCACACTTTCAACCATCCAAACCCCCAAGAAAAAAAACATATCAAAATGATTGCACGGAAAACAGTAGCAAGCAAAGAACAAGCCAAGAAGTTGAATGAGAAGCTATAAGTCAGTCAAGCAGAAGAACCACAAAATTCTGATGATCTGGTCTGCGACTGAGGGGAAAAAACCAGTTTCTTCTGAAACTGAATAGGTAACCCTTTAAGTTTCCCTCCATTGAATTTGGTTCTGAATTGCAGAAAATCTTGAGAATCGATTTGTTTTGGGTTGGTCTATGGCTGGTATTGAAAAGGGAAATGTTGTTATTGAATACATTGGTGGTAAAAATAAAAAATAAAAATAAAAGAGAGCGAGGGTGTTGAAGTTGATGTGAGGGGAAAGGGAGAATAAAGAGTGGTTGGAGCTCCTTCACCCACTCTTGTTGGTTTGACTGAAAAAGTTGGAGCAATGATTGTATGTAGTGAAGAGATTAGTGATGATGAGGAGACTATAGAGGAAAGTATGGGGATAGAATCACAAGAGATAAGTGATGGTTCTTGTGATAGAAGT
>AWOL01S0059423.1:1970-19675 GCA_000715115.1 Nicotiana otophora | reverse complement strand
TAACTTGTGATGACTTTCATCGACTTTTGTTCCACAACTCGCTTGACTTCAAAACATAACACACGGATGTCATACGACTAATATAAATCATAACATAATGTCCTTATCATGTTGAGCGCCCTAGTCTCACCCCAAAGGTGCATGTTATAACATTCCCAACTTGTCGACTTTCGACGAAACATTGTTTTCTTCAATTGCTTTAGCTTCTGAACTGTCCAACCCTCTTTGTACTTGTTGTTCATTATCTTCAATATTTGTAACCTCAGAGGTAACATGATTAACTTACTTTATATACTTTTAAATATTATCTCATTTTTGGTCCTACATTAGTTTGCTTACGATGCATTTTTACGTACGAAAATATAGGGTGTAACAGTTTTTGTCTTGGATCATGAGAGAACCTTGAGAGAGTGTTTTTAGGGTTCTAATTTCTGAACATACTGAAAAATAATGAATTAAAACGGAGTTGAGGCGTCTTATATATATCCATATGTCTTAATCGCCTATGTGGGCCCCATAGAGAGCTGCTTGGCACAGTCTCGCGAAAACGCGAATATATCTCTACTCCGAGATCGTATCAACGAACGGTTTAATGCATTGGAAATGAGATTCATAAACCTTCAATTTGGTGGGTAGATCACCCTATAATTCCAGGTAAATTTTGAGAAAATCTTAGTAATAATTGACCTAAAGTTTAAGTACAATTATGAACGTATGTTGCGACTACTTTTGTCGACTTTTGTTTCATAACTCGTTTGACTTCAAGACTTATGATATGGATATTATATGATTCAAATACCTTAAAACACGAACTCTTGGGAATATTAAGCACTCTAGTTTTACCTGAAAATACGGGTTACAACATCCTTGATTCGTTTAACTTCTAATACTTGTTAACCACTCTTATACACCCTTGTATCGTTTAAGACCAATAGGATTAACTTATTATCATCTCAAAGATAAACTCTTCTCGGATTTATGTCGACTAACTTATGGTGTGATCTAATGTATGCGAATATGGGTTGTAACAGATAGCCTAGCCGATCGGGCATGATCGGACTCCGTGATAAAAACACGGTGGTATATTGGTGCTAATGATCTTCCAACCAAAAATATATATATTAAGTTTGTATTTCAAAAATTGTTATGTTTTAACTAGACATTTGGATATGGTTGATTGTGACTTGTTGTTTCTATGGTTTTCCCTTTCTTATATGGACATTCTATTTTGAAAGAGGACATTTAGCTTTACATACTAGTACTATTCTATATGTAATAATGTCCCTTTTGCCGGGGGTGCTGCATCTTCAATGGACGCAGGTGGTTCATCAGCGGACAACTTTGGTTCTCGTTAGCAGTTACTCCCTATTCAGCAGGTTTTGGTGAGCCCTACTCTATTCCGGGCCTGATATCATTTGATGTTGTAATTAGTGTTTTCAGGTATAGCTAGGGCCTTGTTGCCGGCATTTCCATATTACTCTTCTGTTATACTTAGAGGCTCCGTAGACAGGTTGTGGGTGGTTTTTGATGTGGGGAATTGAATTAGAAATGTTGGTATTTGGCAAACATCTTTTTTATTATATCTATAAACTTGTTATATTTTGGAAATCATAAATGAATATCCTTTAGTAATGGAAAATATTGTGGAACACTTGACTCTTCTCATGTCTATCACCTGTACTAGTTCTTATATTGTTTATGGGCAAAGTTGGGTAGAAGGCATCTAACAGGCTTGCTCGGCCAGGGTATCTCGATTGAGCGTCGGTCGTGCTCCCCGAGGTCGAGGCGTGACAAACTTGGTATCAGAGCCTAAGGTTTTAAATTGTCCTAGGATAGCTCGGAGCCGTGTCTAGTAAAGTCCTTATCGGTGTGTTGTCGACTACATCTATAATGAGGAGGCTACTTGGACATTTAGGAATTGCACACTTTTTTGATACTCCAGATCATGCGATAGAGCTCAAGATAGGAAGCTAATTTCCTCGTTATGCCTCATATTCCAAATGAGTAATCTACGAGTTTGAAGCAACGATGAGGGAATGACCCCTCCATTAAATCTGTGGGAGATTACACAAGAGTTCGTTAGGAGAATGCGTCGAGCCGTGGAGGGATTGGAAGAACTTGTTGCTAAGGGTAGTGTCCTTGTTCCTACCAATATCACCGCACCACCGGATAATGTGGTGAGTGTATCTGAAAAACCAAAACGTGTTGTTGGTACTAATGAGCCGGATTGTTTGGTTTTCAAGAAGCATCACTTGGGGAGATGTTGGATGACTCTTGAAATATGTTATGGTTGTGGAAAGAGGGGGAACAAGAAGAACAAATGTCCTAGGTTGGGTACACCCATCCCAGTCTGCCTGATGTGCGGGAATGAACATTTGGCGTCGTGTTGTGAGTATGCTCAGCAGCATGTTAGGGGTGGAAGGTTTGGGAAATTCCAAAGGCCCACACAGTAAACCGGTACGGGGTTTGTTACTCCCATATTGGAGGCCTGAAGGGAGGATAAGGGGGATGCTTATGATGTATGCAAAAAGGGTGAATATCAGGTCAGTGAGGCGAGTCAGTTTAGCGGACCTCATCCCCGTTGTGTAAAGTGTGGGAGATGTCATTCGGGAGTATGTCATTATGGTACCAATGTATGCTACAAGTGTGGTATGAGGGGTCACATTCAGAGAGATTGTCATTAGTCTTGCCAGAGCATGGGCGGGGGTGTGACACAACCATCCAGATCTGCAGTTACTACATTCATAGTGCCTCCCTCAGCTCGAGGCACTATAGCGCCCACAGGGCATGGAGCACCTAGGGGTGGTATCAACAGCTCGGGAAGGCCCAGCAAGTTTTATGCAATGAGGAGGCATCAAAAGTTGGAGGCTTCTCCAGATGTGGTTACAGGTATATCAACTATCCAATCTCATGATGTATATGCCCTTATTGATCCCGATTCAACTTTGTCATATGTCATTCCTTATGTTGCTATGGAAATTGGGATAGAATCAGAACAGCTTTATGAGACATTCTATGTATCTACTCTTTGAACGAGACGTATCATTTGTGAAGCCTCTTTATCATAGTTATCTTACTTACAACCTCATGAGGAATTGAGTTCTATAATTATGTCCTTGAATTTAGTTATAACCCTAGGCTAATACTTCCTACTTGCTTCCCTAAATTTTCAACAAGGGACTATAACTGATGAATTTCTTACAGAACCTTTTGATTCGAATGGATAACATCTGCTCACTTGTGCCTATACGCGCACCATCATAATATTTACCTATGTGGTGTCAAATCTAATGTAAAGCAGCCTAGTGTTGAGATCCTTCTTGAGCCACTCTTTTTCTCTCCGGTGTATGTGGCTCTTATGGTTTGAACAATCACTTTTCTCCTTTGTGAATATTATCATGAATCCTTTTCACCGTCTAGTAATATGAGAGCATATCTCAGCACCTATCATATGTGTACCTGTCAATTGAAAGGGGTCACTTGTCCACATAAAAGTTTCTGAGAAATTTGAGATTTTCACAAATTCATCACAGGAAGATCTATTGTTCGCCCATCTCAGTATGACTTTCATGTCCACCTGGATCATGCCTCCCATATGTCACATGTCTAAAAGGACTCATGTTTTTACATCTACGGGTCATGTTCATGTTTCCACGTTATCAATGTGTACTAGGCAACTCTATGCCTCATTTGTCAAATTTATGATGTCATCACTATTGGTAGTAACCTTCATGTCTCTTAGAATATAACTTCCTGAAATACCCTTCTCGGCACATTGATGGATTCTTGAATCATCCCAACCAAATCTCGAACCTCGCTATTCCTATCTATAGTAAACGTATGGGGGTTGAAGGTTCAAATATGTTAAAGAAGAAGCATCATCCCATGATCAAACATATTGGGTAGGAAATTTTATGGTCATATTCATGCTAGCACATCTTAGAATAATTGATGAAGGTCGCCAAAGGTTTAGTTTGGGTGTTCGCAGTAGAGATTTAGAGTTGAAGGAAGTGAACAGGTACTCAGGATTTTCTCCATGAAGATATTATGTGAATTGGTAATAAAGGTAAAGTATGTGTAGTAACATTAAGCCTTATGAAATCTTGAAGGAAATAAAATAGGCCAAGCTATGAGTATGATGTCTCCCATCATTGTTCTCCATGCAACCGGTGTTTCATGTATCTACGCCCGAAAGGGTAGTTGGGAGTCATTTGTCTATCATTCCGGTGGAAGCTATGGAAGGTGAAGTTAATAGGTAATTGGCTTATGAGAGGTACCTAATTGTCATCCTTGTTAGATAAGCTCGGAAATTGAGATTTCCTCCGTCAAGTGCTATGGCTAAGTCTGTGAGTCGAGGAGGTTGCCTCGATGGCCGAGAGTGTTGTGGAAAGGGAATATTCTCACTCGTTTGTAGAGCCAAATAGATGTGGTTCAAAAGGTACTTTCTACGTGTTATGGTTTAAATGTTTACAGTTTATGTCAAGATACCACTTCTGTTAATATAATGCCCTAATATTGAGATCAGTGTTGTTGATATATACTGTGATGCGTTGTTGAGTTATGCATATGATGTTAGAGTGGTTTTGGTGATTCTCTGGCAGGTGGACAGGCCCAATTACAGAGAAGACTCTGCCAAAACTTTTGGAAAATTTGGGAGTTAGTCGAATTTGGGGGATTGCGATGTGTGAAAGGAGGAGATGAATTATGTTGGGTGTTTTGGGTAGGCTCTACCCCTCATTCGAGGATGAATGATCCTAAGGGGGGGAGGACGTAAGGCCCCGTAAGACATTGCCAAGGAATTTGAGGTTTTGTGGTGTCGAGATAGACTTATGTATTTGAGGACGCGGTACGGACTTTTTGGGTTGAAGAATGCACTAAGGAGTGGATGAAAATTTTTGGCAGAAGAAGGCAATTTTGCGGTCTATTTCGCGATCGCAGAACCGTTTCGCAGGCCGCATAATCATTGCGGAGTTGAGCAGAAAGTTGTTGAATTTTGAGGGTTGTTTCACGGTCCATTGTGCGATTGCATAACTGTTTCGCAGTCCACACTTCTGTCGCAGAGTTAGCATGAGAAAAATTCGTTGGACAATTCTGCGGCCGTATAAGTGGTATGTGAACCGCAAATTGGTCCAGTGTTGCCCAATTCTTAGCATCCTTTTCGCGGTCCATTTTGCGGACCGCGTACCTGTTATGCAGTCAATTCTGCGACCGCAGACTTGAGTTCGGAGGGTCCATTTTCCTATTTTTATAACCGACCCAATTTTGCTAAATAGCCTTTGGGGCTCGGGAAAAATCTGATATTTTTAGAGAGAAGTAAGAGTGTTCAAGAAAGAGGAAGAAGCTCAAGTGCTTTATTCATCAAGATCATGTCCAAGCTTTGAAATTCAACAAGGAAATCTCACAAGATCTTCACTCAAGAGGTAAGGTTCTAACCCTAGTCTTCAATTTCGAGTTTGGGATAAAATATGGGTGATTGGAGTATGATTCTTGGGTGTGAGAGTATTATGTATACATGCATGTACCAATAAGGTTAGTGGGAAGATTGTTTAGCTCAAATGGCTAAAGATTGGGTTGTGGAGTGAAGGAAATCTTGTGGAAGAATCTTGTAATCAAATTTGCACATCTAGTATTTGATAAAATGCTCAAATGAGCAGAGACCATGAATATATTCCTAATTTGTGTTCAATTTTGTTATGTCTCAAAATAGATTGAAGTTTTTAGGATTTTTGGAATATTGTAGTAATTTAAGGAAAGCTCAAAGCGAGGTATGTTGACTAAAATTTCTCTTTTAGAATCGAATTCTATAATGTTCTCGTAAGTTTCAAATATGGTTGGCTCAAGTTCCTAATTCCTATGTTCTGGTTATCCCTTATAAATTTGACTATTCCGAATGAGCCTTATGTCAAAAGATATATGTTCAAAGTATGGGTTGCGTATTAAAATATTATGGCTTTGAGTCGTGTTTCAAATGAAAGCTAGTATACCAAATTGTGTGAGAAAAACTCGATATGCTTAAGACTCTTAATTGCTCATATGTGTACCTAAGGTCTTGATTGAAAATGTCTTGTTGTTGATAATTATAAAGATGCTAGAAAATGAAATAAGTGAATCGGGGATATAGAGTGTGGCCAACGTGCCAAGAATGAAAGTTATACTTGTGGCTAGTGGTGCCAAAAACATTTAGATGATGGGAGAAAGGTTAAGAAATAAGCCTTGATTCAACTGTTTTAAAATGACTTCGAAAATAGAATTGCCTAAAAGCTTATGTACTCAAGTCATGCCCATATATGGTTGTTTTAACTATTGCTATACTTTGTAAGTATTTTCAATGTGTTTTGCGTTCTTACATATTCGTGAGTGGAAATTGTGTATTCCCTTTTTGGGGAAAAGTATTTCAATAATAAATGGTGTGCTACTTGTTTATGATTTTAACTTGCCCTTCGATTGCCAATCATTTTACTCCATTTCTTGGAAAGAAATCTATTGTGTTTAAAGCCTTCATTTCTAATGAACTTAAAGTTGTGATTTCCTGAATATTATATATGTTGATATTTATGATGATGATCCACGTAAGGAAAGATATGAAAGTGTGGAAAATGAAATACGGCTACCGTATCATAAATAAAGATTCTTGTGAATGACCAAAAGAGCCTAGGAAATATTGTTGTTGTGATTGGTCGAAATTATTAGTGAAGATTTATACAATGTGAAAGATGATGGGGTAAATACATTTGTATCTATGTTACCTTTGTGTGCAAAAACAAAAATAATATTTTTGGGAGTATCATTAGCAAACCGAGGAAGGGTGGATTGTAACAACCCACACCTAAAACTACGCGTGCCGGTGTAGGAGTAGATTGTGATTATTCCCCTTATTTGGGATGTGATTGATGGGTTGATATTATTCCCCTTAATTGGGATGAAATTGATAATGGTTGTGAATTGGAAAAGTCAACCCACACGGCATATGTGGGAAGGCGGCCTAACTAATCGGGTGGAGATTGGACGCCATGTTGCGCACATAGTGGTACTACTCTTGGAAACACCTTGTTTCGCATCACATGTCAAACCACATTGTTCGTGCGGAGATGGACTAGCCGATTGGGTGTGATCGGACTCCGTGATAAAAATGCGGTGGTATATCGTTGCTAATTATATCCCAACCAAAAATATATATATTAAGTTCGTATTTCAAAAATTGTTATGTTTTAACTGGACATTTGGATATGGTTGATTGTGACTTGCTGTTTCTATGGTTATCCCTTTCTTATATGGGCATTCTATTTTGAAAGAGTACATTTAGCTCTACATACTAGTAGTATTCCATATGTACTAATGCATCTTCAATGGATGCAGGTGGTTCATTAGCAGGCAACTTTGGTCCTCGTTAGCAGTTACTCCCTATTCAGCAGGATTTGGTGAGGTCCTACTCTATTCCAGGCTTGATATCATTTGATGTTGTACTTTGTGTTTTGAGGTATAGCCGGAGCCTTGTTTCCGGCATTTTCATATTACTTTTATATTGTACTTAGAGGCTTCGTAGACATATTGTGGGTGGTGTTTGATGTGGGGAATTGAACTAGAAAGTTTGGTATTTGGCGAACTGTTTTTCATTATATCTATAAACTTGTTATATTTTGGAAATCATAAATGAATATCCTTTAGTAATGGAAAATATTGTGGAACACTTTACTCTTCTCATGTCTATCACATGTACTGGTTCTTATATTGTTAATGGGCAAGGTTGGGTAGAAGGCATCTAACAGGCTTGCTCGGCTAGGGTATCTCGGTTGAGCGCCAGTCGTGCTCCCCGAGGGCGGGGCGTGACAAATCCGGTCATAGGTGCAGCAATAGATGAGAAACCCTCTATGAAATGGCGGTAATACCTGGTCAAACCAAGAAAACTCCGAATCTCAGTAGCTGAAGACGGTCTGGGCCAACTCTGCACAGCTTCAATCTACTTCGGGTCTACCTTGATCCCCTCACTCGACACCACATGACCCAAAAAGGCCATCGAATCAAGCTAGAATTCACACTTTGAAATTTTTGCATGCAACTTCTTCTCTCTCTAGGTCTGGAGCACAATCCTCAAATGTTGCTCATGATCCTCCCGGTTGTGGGAGTATACCAAGATGTCGTCAATAAACACAATGACAAATAAATCAAGATAGGGATGGAATACAGTGTTCATCAGGTGCATCAATGTTGCTGGGGCGTTGGTCAGCCTAAATGATCACAAGAAACTCGTTGTGATCATACCGAGTCCTAAAAGCAGTCTTAGGGATATTCGGATCCCGAATCTTTAGCTGATGATACCCTGACCGCAAATCAATCTTTGAGAATACTCTGGCACCCTGTAGCTGATCATATAAGTCATCAATGCATGGCAATGGGTACCTGTTCTTCATTGTAACCTTGTTCAGCTGCCGATAATCTATACACATGCGCATAGAACTACCATTCTTCTTCACGAACAAAACCGGAGTACCCCAAGGTGACACACTAGGCCGAATGAAACCCTTGTCAAGCAATTCTTGCAACTCCTCCTTTAACTCCTTCAACTCCACTGGGGCCATACGATATGGTGGAATAGAAATGGACTGAGTTCCGGGCAACAAGTTAATACCAAAATCGATATCCTTATCGGGGCGGCATGCCCGGAAGATCTGTCAAAAATACATCTGGATAGTCTCTCATTACCGTAATTGAGTCAATGGTAGGAATACCAACATTGACATCTCTCACAAAGGCTAGGTATGCAGCACACCCCTTCTCAACCATCCACTTTTCCTTAAGGAAGGACACAACCCTACTAGGAACATAACCAAAGTACCCTTCCATTCCAACCGTGGTAAACCTGGCATAGCCAAATTCATCGTCTTGGCGTTACAATCGAGAATATAATGATAGGACGACAACTAGTCCATGCCCAAGATAACATCAAAGTTTACCATAATGAGCAACACTAGATCAACTCTAGTCTCAAAACCATCAATAACAACTAAACACGACCAATACACACGGTCATAAATAATAGAATCTCCCACAGGCGTGGACACATAAACATGAGAACTCAAAGAATCACGGGATATACCCAAATACGGAGCAAAGTAAGATGATACATAAGAGTAAGTGGAGCATGATCAAATAAGACCGATGCATCTCTATGACAAACTGGAACAATGCATGTGATAATTACATCTAATGAAAACCCCTCCGTCCTACCTAGAAAATCATAACATCTGGCCTGGCCGCCCCCTCTAGGGCGACCCTGCCCGCCTGACCTCCACCCCTAGTTGTCCGTGTAGGTGGAGCGGCAACTGGAGCAATAACTACGGCCTAAGAAGTCTAGGGACCCTGTGGAATACGTGGATCCTGGGTAGTCGGTGGAGGTGCACCCCTCCTGAGTCTGGGGCAGTTCTTTACCATATGACCAGTATCACCACACTCAAAACAAGCTCTCGGAGGATGTGGCTACTGAAACTGGCTTGGGCCTGGTCGGCTGGACTGACCGTTGAAAGCACCCCCTGTACGAGGTACACTAGAAGCTTGAAGTGCTAATTGAACGGGATGGCTCACATAGCCTCTACCATGACGGGCTGCAATTGGGGCACGGGCACCACTATATTTGCCAGAATCTCGAGGCCTCTTGGGCTCCCTGTCCTCTCTTTCCCGGCCCCGTATACCCTCCAATATCCGTGCGATCCCTACTACCTGCTGATATGGGGTATTTGTCTCCAACTCTCGAGCCATGCTGAATCTAATACCATAGTTGAGCCCCTCGATAAATCGACGGACTCGCTCTCTAACTCTGGAAACCAAGGAAGGTGCATGTCTGGATAACTCACTAAATCTGACAGCACACCCTGACACTATCATGGTACCCTAGCGTAGCTGCTCAAACTCCACGCGCCATGCATCCTGAAGGCTCTGGGGAACAAACTCTCTCAAGAATATCTCTAAAATTTGAGCCCATATGAGTGAAGCTGCATCGGCCAGGCTACGTTCCTCGTAAGCCTGCCACCACTGATACGCTGGTCATAATAATTAGAATGTAGTAAAAGCAACCCCGCTCGTCACCACAAAACCTATGGTGCGGAGAATACGGTGGCACTTCTCCAGCAAACCCTGTGCATTCTCTATAGCTTGGCTGCCGAAAGTAGGTGGGTGGTACTTTTTGCACCTCTCAAGTCTAAGTTGCTCCTCCTCAGATGTTGCTGCCCTAACCTCAGGCTGAACTGGAGCAATCAGATGCACTGGTATAACCTCTGGGTCTTGGTCAACATGGACATGTTGCTCTGGGGTACAGGCCGCATGAGTTTGAGCTCCTCCCCAACCTGAGATGTGGCTGGTGCAAATGGAATCAATCTTGCCTGAGCTATAGTATCAAACATGCTTAAGAACTGTACGAGGGTCTCCTGAAGTGCAGGGTTGGCAACAAGCGCCTCAGGTGCCTGCTCCCCAATTGGAGCTATTGGTGGCTCCTCTGTTGCAGCTCGAGCAGGTGATCTAGTTGCACTACGTGCCCCTCCTCGCCTTTTCCACAACTCCGGCCTCTCACGGCTCTAGCAAGGGGAACGGGTGTTTGATCGTCAGATCCAGCGGTGTGTGTCCTCACCATCTGTGATAAAATAGAAAGACAAAGATTCAGAATTTCAAAGTCAACAAATTGGCATGATAAGACATCAAAGAAGTGAAGTTTCCTAACAGTTCCATAGCCTCTTGAAGATAAGTACAAACGTCTCTGTACCGATCTGCGAGACTCTACTAAACCGGCTTATGACTCGTAACACCTATGAACCTAGAGATCTGATACTAACTTGTCACGACCCCAATCTCCCACCGTAGGATGTCGTAATGGCACCAAGTATCTAATACTAGGTAAGTCTAACATACATGAAGAAATAATGAAAATAATAATAAAACTTCAAATTTAAACCAACTAGTTATCATAAAGAACTCCACAATATAGCTGACAATAACATCCAAAATCTGGTGAGACTAAGTCATAAGCTCTACACGAGTATACGGAACACCCCTAATACATCACTAACTAAATAAAGAGTATGAAATAGAAATCAAGGACAGAGGGTGACTCTGAGGCATGCGAACACCAGCAGGTATACCTTGAAGTCTCTGATCCGAAAGCTTAACTCACTAGTGCCTAGCCTGGTATGAGGTACCTGCATCTGCACAAAAAGATGTGCAGAAGCGTAGTATGAGTACACCACAACAGTACTCAGTACGTATCAAGCCTAACCTCGGTATAGTAGCGATGAGGTCAGGTCCAGACACCTACTGGAATAAATAAAAAAGTTGAACATGTATGGTACAGTATAATAATAGAAACAAGGAAATGATACATTGAAGAAATACAACAAGATAAGCTATACTGAAGTTAAGGCAATAAAGACATCAAGGGAGGAATAGATAATAAGAACACCAAGGTAACGATGCAGATAAACGCAAGTGATGTAAATGAAAGATAACAACAAGAATCACATCTGAGGTATCGCCTCGTATCTCATCTCACAATCATAATCACAATATTTTCTTATATCACCGCGGGGGCCTTACATTTAGTTTTGAAAATCATTTTTCCCAAAATAGCTACCCGTATTTTAGCCCGCCTTATCACACCGCATGGCTTCAAGTAGTTCCCTTACTAGTAACACACGTATCAAGCCCACATTATCTCACCATATACATATCAACCCCTATCCTTATACCATCGCATGCGTATCAATATCACAATATATCACAACTCATACCTCAAGTACCTAAATACCACAGCTTGCCAAAATAATCAACAATAATAATGTTTCCACAACAATAGCACATGGCTTAACCACAATGTGTACAAGACTTTTAACAATAGCAACTAAAAGTGAATAGCTCAACAAGAATGGTATTTCAATAATTTACAACTTTGCTGCAATATGATCACGGCTTTTATAACATCAACACCAAAACTCAACAATAAGGTATTTCAAGAAATAACGACTTCAATTAGGTAACTCAACAGTTAAATATTTAACACGGCAATAAGGAAACAATAACTTCAACTAAGCATGTAAGGGCAATTAGCAAGTAAGAGGTGAAACAAGTATTAACAATGTCAAGTAAAGTATGTAAGGATAGATTAATAATGATGAATATAACATGTTATGAAAATTTGATTATAGGCATGAAAAGAATCTACATAGCTTACACCGATCAACTACCACATACAGTGTAATAACCCGACCGGTCGTTTTGAGGATTTGTACTTCGCTCGGTGGTTTGAGGGCATGAGTTGCTCTATCTGATGTATTATGACTTGTGTGTATTGTCGGTTTCGGTGTTCGGGTGATTCGAAATTAGTTTGGAATAATGAATTTCATGCTTGAAGCTTTAAGTTGGAAGAGTTGATCAAGTTTGAATTTTGAGTATTTGACCTCGGATCGAAGTTTTGATGGTTCCGTTAGGTCTGTATGGTGATTTTGGACTTGGGCATATGCCCAGATTTGCATTTGAATATTTCTAGAAGGTTTCGGCACTAATTGGCGAAACCTGAAAATTTGAAGGTTTGGAATATTCATAAGTTTGACTCAGAGTTCACTTTGATGATATCGGGTTCGAAAGTTGGAATAGGTTCATTATTTCATTTGGAACTTTGATGATGCATTTTTTGATGTTGTTATTTGTGATTTGAGGCCTCGAATAGTTCTGTGTTATGTTTTGGGACTTGTTGGTATGTTCGGACGGGGTCCCGAGGGGCTCGGTGAGTTTCGAGGTGGTTTCGGACCATTTCTAGGCCATTTTTAGTTACTGGTTTTTGGCCATAGGGGTGTGCATCACGATCGCGGACTTTGGGTCGCATTCGCGAAGAGCAAATCTCGCGTAGAGGAAAATTTTGTTGTCACTGACTTGATTCTGGAAGCTTATATCTTACAATCTATAAGGAATTTGGAGATAATCGAAAATCGAAAGTTTTATCCCTTTGTGTCTAGTTTTTAGAAAATTAAACCATTTATCATTTGGAGTTATATACAAAATGTTATGGTTGATACACTACAGGTTGTCTGAGAAAAGTTTGGGAAGGGTTAATGGAAGTTTGTTCATCGCGATCACAGGGAAATGGCCGCGATCGCATAGGGTAAACATTGTCCTGAAATTCTTTTTAATCATGATCGTGAGGTTTGTGACCGCGATCACGAAGGGTACCTCTTGAATAGTGTATAAAGTACTCTATTTCGAAGGTTTCAGACATTTTAGTATATTTTGAGCTATGGAGCTGGATTGAGGCGATTTCACCACATGGATTGGGGTAAGTGTTTTCTACTCGGTTTCGATTATATTTCATGAATCCATCTTCGATTTTGGCATTTGATTGATGATTTTGAGTGAGAAATTGGGGGGTTTTGTCTAAACTTTTATAAAGTGAATTTTTGAGTTTTGAACATTGATTTGTAGTCGGATCTGAGTGAAACTAGTATGCTTGGACTCGTAATTGAATGGGTTGTCGGAGTTTGTGAGTTTTGTCGGGTTCTGAGGTGTCAGCCCAGGTTTGATTTCTTTGTTGACTTTGAGCTTTTGATTAAAGATTCGACCTTTATCGATCGGGTTTGTTTCCTTTGGCTTTATTTGATGTTCTTGAGTTGCTTTTGGCTAGTTTCGAGTCGTTCGGAGGTCGGCACGCGTGGGGTGGCATTTCTAGATTATTGTTTGGCTTGCTCAGTATTGGATTCGGCTTGTTCGAGGTAAGTAACTTATTTAAACTTGGATTTGAGGGTATTTAACCCGGAGAACTTTGTTGTAAGAGATGTATTGAGGTGACGCACATGCTAGGTGATGAGCGTGTGGGCATGCACCGAGGAAATCATGATTTTAGTTGGCTATTTAGACTGTGTCCAGACTTGTTTTGCTGTTACATCTTATTACTTCCATGTTCTCCCTACTTGTTGATTATATGAGCTATGAATCAAGTTAGAAATCATGTTTAGGCTATATGTTTATTCTTTTAAAACCCACTGAGGTCATTTCTACAGTTGAGTTATTTTCTTAAATTGTAATTGCGTACTCAGTCACATTCATTCATTTGCATATCATATCTTAGTCTTTGTTATCATTTGTTGTCACATCATATTATCATTATTTGGGATGATGGGCATGAAATTAGTGAGCCCGAGAGACTAGAGAGATTGATGACTGAGTTGGGGCTTGAGGGTCGGACTATGAGTGATATTGATGGGATCGGGATGCACGCCGCAGTAGGTTTTATTGATTCATGATAAGATCGCCGCAACAGGTTTTATTGATTCATGATGGGATCGGATTGCATGTTGCAACAAGTTTTATTGATTCACGATAGGATCGGGCTACATGCTATAGCAAACCATGTTGGCTTATATTAGTGCTTGGGCAGAATTTGCCCCTCCAGAGTCTGACATACCAGTAGTGAGCGCAGGTTCCGAGTGCCGAGTGATTGAATGTACCAAATGATTGAGTGTGAGACAGTGAGATTGAGTACTCTGAAAGTGTGAGTACATGAGTTCATCACTGTGATGCATTACATTTGACATGCATACTTGGCATGTAGGCATAGAGATGCATTGCCTCATGCTAAACGGTATTGTGACATTCATGGCTTCACATGCACATTGATATGTAGGCATAGAGGTGTACTTTCCTCATGTTATCTGAGAATGAAATATCTTATCTATTGTTGAAAATCTTTAGGAAAATCCATAGTTTTCTGATATACTCAAATTTTGGTGATTTCGGTGAAAGATTTGTGTTTTACTATTATACCTGAAAAGCATGCCTATTTTCCGTAACTGTGAACGAGCTGAGCATCATATCTTTGAGTTATTACTTGTACTACTTTTATTATATTGCTACGAGTCGTTGTTAGCTTTTGATGTTGGACTCTGAATGTTATCTAAGCTCGTCACTACATTCAACCTAAGATTAAGTTTGTTACTTATTGAGTACATGGGGTTGGTTGTACTCATACTAAACTTCTGCACCTTGCGTGTAGATTTTTGAGTCGATGTTGCTGTGTATGGCGGGAGCTGGCATTGAAGATGTAACTCCATTCCGAGTATAGTTGCCCCTTGTTCTTGGTAGCTTTAGATTTATAAATCTGTTTATGTGTGTTTCGAACAGATGATGTATTTATTTCATACTAGCTTTGTAAACTCTAAATCTTAGAAGCTCATGATTGGTACTACCAGTCCTTGAATTGTTGTATAACAGTTCAGTTATTTCATCATTATATTCTCTGTAAATCTCATTTAAAATTGGATTATTGTTAAATTAGCTTACCTAGCAGGTTGGGTTAGGTGTCATCACGAATAGTTGAATTTTAGATAGTGACAAGTTGCTATCAGAGCTCTAGGTTCATAGTTTCTACGAGTCATGAGCAAGTGTCTAGTAGAGTCTTGTTGATCGGTATGATGACGTCCATACCTATCTTCGAGAGGCTACGGGGCATCTAGAATAAATTTCCTGTTGTTCTTTCCTTATCGTGTGGCATTGATTCAGCTTGAAGCGTATCTATTTGAATTCCTTCCACTCACTCGTATGCGTATGTGAGCGCTCGGTATCAGCTATGCATTGATAGCTTATGGTCTCATGGATGAAGTGTGAGATGTGTTTTGGTGATGGGCCAGTCTAGAGAACTTGAGGCCGGGCTTTGACCGCAGCTTGGGCACGGTGATTTCAGTTGTGTGAGTATGTGCTTTTGGACTTCTATGTCCGGTGGTGTCCCTATGAGTGGGACTGGTGGCTCGGTGAGTGGTTAGATGGCTATATGATGAGTAGGATGTGACTGCGGGATGTGTTCAGATGGCTTTGATGTTATGAGAAAAGGTTGCTTGGGATGTAAGAAGGACTACTGGATGTTTGATTTCTGTCTTGATGTGTTATACAATCTCGAGTTATGATCGTGTTGAGGGATTCTTTCATGTTATTTCATCTGTGTATCGAAGTAGATTCTCATGTCTTGTTTATGAGTTCAGACTCAGGAAGATTAAGTGATCGCATGATGGTTGTGGCCATGGTAGGGCGTAGTGAAATGCTAATTTGAGGTTAAGCACGTGGGTTATCTCTTGCGAGCTGGTTTACGGATGTGTGATCCCTATGATGTTGTATGGAGAGTTTCTTTCTACCAGTGAAATATATGTGTTGCAATTTGAGTTTGCATCGGTTGAGAAAATTGATCTGACTTTCACGATGATGCATGCGGGCTTAGCGGATGATTTGAAGTATTTTATGGGTTGTGTTGCAGGAGCTTGTGAAGGATTTAGTTGAACCTCACTGCGGGATTATGGCGGTAATAGAGTATGGGCATTGTGAGTTATGGGATGTTTTATTCTATGTCTTGAGCCAAGTGGGGGAGTCTATCATTGGCAATTTGATTGCAAGGTTATTTGTTTTATTGGTTTTGGTCTGAGGAATACTTGTGGATCGGTTATGACTCGTAGAGGTTGGTTTTGAGGATGACTTGAGTAAGGAATTTCTGGATGCATGATGTATTACACCTTATGATATATGGGAGTCTTGGAAATTGTCTAGGCTGTTGTTCGTGATGGATGTAATGTACCAAGAAAAAGGATTCCCTCGGTTGCTTAGAGGTGTGGATTACTTCTTTGGGTGTTATTGTGCTAATGGGGCATATGTCGTTCGGCCCGTTTGGGCGGTGTAATTGTAATTTGAGTAGAGTGGATGACTCCTGAGAAGGTTCTAATGGGTTCAAGATTCATATTTGGTATTTGAGGAAATTTAGAATTTGTAAATGGCCAAGATCTAATATTAGCATCGGATGGTGACGGGACTCGCAATATTTCTGTATCACAATGGATTCTATATTTCAGTATCAGAAAGGTAAAAGGAACAACTTTAAATTCATATAAGGTCTCTTCAGAGTGGGTGTCTCAGTTGTGGTACTTTTGGGGGTGCTTAAGAGGGAATACAACAGCTTATGGGCCTTAGGGCGGTATGGTTTTGATAATCGGCTTAATATATGCATATTTTGATATATACCGCCTCACATTTTGCTTATGTCTCGGCGATTTGAGATGTTTAATATGATTATTTGTGCTAACTTTTGGTATTTCTATGTATAGGGATCGTTCAGATGCAATTTGGGATGAAAGGGCGCGAATTGGAGCAAAATCGGGACAAAAAGGCAAAAAGTGAAATTTGAGGGTCACAGCCAGCGTGGGGCGCTGGCTGTGGCGTAATTTACAGCAGCTAAAATATTTGAGCGCCAGGGCCAGCGCCCCGCGCTACCCTGGACGCTCAAAAACGTGAACATGTCCTATTTCAACCGGGACACGGTTATTTCGACCCCAAGACGCCCCAACTAATATAAAAGCCAACCTAAACCTATTTTAAAAAGAGGAGGACGTTTTGAGAGAAAATAACACAAGCACAGAGCCACTGTGGAGGCCGGAATTCATCAAGTTCCATCTTTCTCCCACCAAACTTAGTAATTTTTATATTTCTTTGTATGATTTGTTGTTTGGCTACCATATCTATGTGGAGCTAAACTTCACGTTCTAGGGTTGTGGTTCTTTCATGACTATTGTTATTCGGATATTGATTTTGCCTTCTTGATTTATCATATTAGTTTATTTATTCAATCTTGCACTTAATTATTTAATTGCTTGATCACCAATTGAATATTATCTACGAATCTAGAATTGAACTCGAAAGTG
>AWOL01S0059421.1:0-15677 GCA_000715115.1 Nicotiana otophora | reverse complement strand
AACTCAAAATAAAAGTAGCATGTAGGCTTAGTAGTCGAGTGAATGATTCGAACTCGAAGTAATATAACCCATAGGCGTAATGATCGGGTGAGTGCTTGCTAGAACTCGAAATAGAAGCAGTCTGTAGGCTTAGTAGTCGAGAGAATGATTCGAACTCGAAGTAATGTAGCCCGTAGGCGTGATGATCGAGTGAGTGCTAGCTCGAACTCAATCCTGTTTGCATAATAAATCTCGAAATAGAGGAATTTTGCTTGGATATAAGATATCGGTAAAGAAGAGAACTTTCTTTGCAAGTCATTATACATGTTTTCATGTTTTGCGTCAGGGCTCGGGCCAATTACATGAGCATGGTTCGTTTTGACCATTTGACTTTTACAACTTCTCCTATTGGAACTATATTGTTACGAAATAACTTTCTTGCATCAGAACTTGATATATTTGAGGGCTAATGCCCCCCAGTATTCGAGGTGAATTGTAAAGAGGCCTCGGATGCTGTCGAATTGTTTCTAAGTTTAGCACGCTCATTAGTTACCACATTAAAAGCCTTGCCAAAAAACCCATTTGGGATAAAACCGGTCTAAGTGAAAAAGAGTGCAACGCGTGCTTTCAGACCTAGGGCTTCATGTTGAAGGATCCATCCTAGCTCCTGATCGGACTCCTGCAGGGGTTAGTTTCGAAATGTAAATGAAAATGGGAGGATCTTACCTTAGCAGTAGTATCGTTTTAGGTGCGACACATTCCAATTGCTTGATAGTTGTTTGTCGTTTATAATACCGAGCTTGTAGGATCCTTTTCCGACATTTTCGAGAACCTGATACGGTCCTTCCCAGTTCGGTCCTAGTTTTCCTTCGTTTGGATTTCGGGTACTAAGTCCCCAATTTTAAAATGGCGAAGCTTGGTTCTTCGATTATAGTATCTTTCGATTCACTGCTTTTGGGCGGCTAATTGGATGAGAGCAGCTTCTCGTTTTTCATCCGATAATTCGAGGTTAGTGTTCATAGCCTCGTTATTTGACTCTTCTGTTGTATACCAAAACCTGGCACTGGGTTCCCCGACTTCGACTGGAATCAAGGCTTCGGAGCCATATACTAAGGAGAACGGGGTTACCCCCGTACTAGATTTTGATGTTGTTCGATATGCCCAAAGAACTTCGGGTAGGATTTCTCTCCATTTTCCTTTAGCGTCGTTCGACATCTTCTTTAGGTTTTGAATGATAGTTTTGTTTGTTGATTCGGCTTGTCCGTTCCCACTGGGGTGATACGGTGTTGATAATATCCTCTTTATTTTGTGATCTTCGAGGAATTTCGCCACTTTGCTGCCGACAAATTGTTTCCCATTGTCACACACTATTTCGGCGGGTATCCCGAATCAACATACGATATGATCCCAGATAAAGTCTATAACCTCTTTCTCTCTTACTTTCATGAAAGCCTGTACTTCAACCCATTTAGAGAAATAGTCAGTCATAAGTAAAATAAATTTAGCTTTACCTGGGGTCGATGGCAGAGAGCCGACGATATCCATTCCCCATTTCATGAATGGCCATAGGGATAGTACTGAGTGAAGTTGCTCTCCGGGTTGATGGATCATTGGTTCAAACCTTTGACATTTGTCACATTTTCGAACAAACTCCTTTGCATCTTTGCCCATATTGATCCAATAATATCCTTCCCTGATTACTTTTCGAACTAATGAATCCGCACCGGAGTGATTCCCACAAGTACCCTCATGCACCGCACGTAGGATGTAATCGATGTCTCCCGAACCTAAGCATAGTGCCAATGGTCCATCGAATGTCCTTCGGTATAGCATTCCATATGTAGTTAACGTGAATCGAGCAGCTTTGGTTCGTAGGGACCTCGAATCTTTAGGGTCCGACGGGAGCTTTTCATTCTTTAAGTATTCAATATACTTATTTCTCCAATCCCAGGTTAAGCTCGTAGAATTTATCTCGGCATGACCTTCGATCATGGATCTCGAGAGTCGAACGACAGTCCCCGAGCTTAACTCACATTCCTCGACCGATGATCCCAAATTCACAAGTGCATCAGCCTCATTGTTTTGCTCTCGTGGAACATACTGTAAAGTCCATTCTTTGAAATGGCTCAAAGTGACCTGTAGTTTGTCCAAATACCTTTGCATTCTATCTTCTCTAACTTCAAAGGTTTTGTTTACTTGATTTACCACCAGCAAAGAGTCACACTTGGCTTCAATGACTTCTGCTCCCAATCTTTTAGCTAGCTCTCTCGAGACCTGCAATCATGGCCTCATACTCGGCCTCGTTGTTAGTCAACCTGGTAGTTTTGATAGATTGCCTAATAGTGTTACCCGCAGATGGCTTTAAAATGATGCCTAGCCCGAACCCTTTCACGTTCGAAGCCCCGTCCATAAAAAAGTTCCATACCCCCTATGACGTACCCGATTTCAATAAGAGTTCTTTTTCGACTTCGGGTAAGAAGTTTGGCATGAAATCGGCCCCGAAGGCTGCTAAAATGTGAGACTTGATGGTTGTACGGGGTTGATATTTGATATCGTACCCACTGAGCCCATTTGGCCAATCGGCCTGATAGTTCGGGCTTGTGCAAAATATTACGAAGCGGGTAAGTGGTTAATACACATATGTGGTGACATTGAAAGTATGGTCTTAGCTTCCTAGAGGCGCTTATCAGTCCACGTGCCAATTGTTCTAGGTGTAGATATCTAGTTTCTGCTTCTCCTAAGGTCCGACTTATATAATAAACGGGAAATTGCATACCTTGCTATTCTCGAACTAGGACACCGCTTACCGCAATCTCTGACACTGCCAAGTACAAGCAAAGTTTTTCGTCTATTTTTGGAGTATGAAGTAGTGGTGGGCTCGATATATATCATTTTATTTCCTCTAATTCTTGTTGGCATTCCAGGGTCCAAGCGAAATCATTCTTTTTCTGAGTAGAGAGAAAAATTTGTGACTTTGATCTGACGATCTCGAAACGAATCGGCTCAAAGCTGCAATCCGTCCCGTTAGCCTCTATACGGATTTCACGCTGTCCACGATGGTGATATCTTTGATGGCCTTGATTTTATCGGGGTTAATCTCGATCCCCCGATTTGACACCATAAAGCCGAGGAACTTGCCCGAACTGACCCCGAAAGCACGTTTCTCGGGGTTGAACTTCATGTTGTATTTTCTTAAAATCTCGAATGTTTCCTGCAAATGGGTCAAATGGTTCTCTCCGCGCAGGGACTTAACTAGCATGTCATCAATATAAACTTCCATCGAATTAACTATTTATTCTTCGAAAATTTTTTTTACTAGATGTTGGTAAGTAGCTCCTGCATGTTTTAGCCCTAAAGGGCATCATATTATAACAATATGTTCCATATCTGGTGACAAATAAAGTCTTTTCCTGGTCTTCCAGGTTCATCTGGATTTGATTATACCCGGAATAGGCATCGAGAAAAGTAAGGATCTCATGGCCGGCCATGGCATCGATCATGCGATCGATGTTGGGTAGCGAAAAGGAATATTTGGGGCATGCTTTGTTCAAATCCTTATAATCTACACACATTCTAAGTTTGTGCCCTTTTTAGGCACTACAACTATATTGGCTAATCATTCGGGATATTTTACCTCCCGAATGGACCCTATCTTGAGAAGTTTGGTTACCTCGTCCTTTATGAATGCGTGCTTAACCTCAGACTGGGGTCTTCTCTTTTTCTGCACCGGTCTAAACCTAGGGTCTAAGATTAGCTGACGCGTCGTTATGTCCGATGAGATCCCTGTTATATCTAAATGGGACCAAGCAAAGCAATCAATGTTATCGATAAGAAATTGAAAAAGTTTTTTCCTGAGTTCGGGGGTCAACCCCGTTCCCAGGTATACCTTTCGTTCGGGCCAGTGCTCGATTAGTGTGACTTGCTCCAATTCCTCAATCGTTGATTTGGTAGCGTCGGAATCATTGGGAATCACGAAGGATTGAGGGATCCTCTGATCATCATCTTCTTCGATCTTCTGATTATCTGGTCGGGTTAAAGCCGATGTCTGTGATTGCTATTTGGTATCTCGTTCCACTTTTGAGCCCGATCCCTTTACGGGTGAAGGCGAGGATATTGGATTCCCTTCCTCGACGGCGAACATTTCTCTTGCGGTCGGTTGTTCTCCGTACACTATTTTGACTCCTTCCGATGTTGGGAATTAAGGACTTGGTGTAGGGTTGTAGGTACAGCTCTCGTGTTGTGGATCCATGGCCTTCCAAAAAGGGCATTGTACCTCATGTCGCCTTCGATTACGTGGAACTTTGTTCTACGCCCTTCAATCTAATGATGTTGGCCGAGCTACCTAGATCAATTAGCATACGCTTAAATTTAGTTTTATTCATAAGTACGGATATTACCAGTGCATCTTTATGAGGTTGTATGACTCTTTCTGCGTCTTCATCATTGAAGGACAAAGTTCCTATGGGTGTATAATCTTGAGTTCGAGACCGCTTTTCTCTCACAATCGATGTCTTAGTGCATTTAAGCACTGGTCCCTGAGGGGTATCGGTGCCGCCGACGATACATGATGTGTTGTGGTTCTTCTTGTTCGCTTTGCTTGCCGAAATCCTTGTTTTTAAAATGGTTCTTTGCCCTATCACTCAAAACTTCTCGAAGGTGACCTTTGTTGAATAACCGGGCTACCTCCTCTCTTAGTTGCCCGCAATCTTCCATTCTGTGGCCATAAGTGCCATGATATTCGCACATTTGATTGGGATTCCTCTGGACAGGATCGGTCTGCATGGGTCGAGGCCATTTAGTGTCTTTAATGCGTCCGATAGCCGACACGATGGAGGATGCATCGATGCTGAAGTTATACTCCGATAACCGTGGTGCTTCCTTAGGTCTGGTAGGCCTGTCGAACCCATTTCTGTTCATCAGCCCCCGAGACCCTTGACCTCGATCACTCCTTTTATTGCCTTGTACGGGGTTACGTCTCAATTAATTGATCCTATGGTTTCCACTATATGATCGGTATCGGTTCCTGATCTGATTGACATCCCTTCTAGCAGCGGGTTCAGAACCCTTCATCATTAAAGGACAAGGTTCCTATGGGATTGACATCCCTTCATCATTAAAGGACAAAGTTCTTATGGGTGCGTAATCCTGAGTTCGAGGTCGCTTTTCTCTCATAATCGACATCTTAGTGCGTTTAAGCGCCGACTCCTGAGGGGTATCGACGCCACCGATGATCATGTGAATGATGTGCTGTGGTTCTTCCTTTTCGTTTTGTTTACCGAAATCCCTATATTTGAAATAATTTTTGGCCCCGTTGCTTAAAGATTCCCAAAGGTGCCCTTTATTGAATAACCGGGCTACCTCCTCTCTTAGTGGCCTGCAATCTTCCGTTCTGTGGCCATGGGTGCCATGATATTCGCACATTTGATTGGGGTTCCTCTGGGCAAGATTGGTCTGCATGGGTCGAGGCCATTTAGTGTCTTTAATGCGTCCGATAGCCGACACGATGGAGGATGCATCGATGCTGAAGTTATACTCCGATAACCGTGGTGCTTCCTTAGGTCTGGTAGGCCTGTCGAACCCATTTCTGTTCATCAGCCCCCGAGACCCTTGACCTCGATCACTCCTTTTATTGCCTTGTACGGGGTTACGTCTCAATTAATTGATCCTATGGTTTCCACTATATGATCGGTATCGGTTCCTGATCTGATTGACATCCCTTCTAGCAGCGGGTTCAGAACCCTTCATCATTAAAGGACAAGGTTCCTATGGGATTGACATCCCTTCATCATTAAAGGACAAAGTTCTTATGGGTGCGTAATCCTGAGTTCGAGGTCGCTTTTCTCTCATAATCGACATCTTAGTGCGTTTAAGCGCCGACTCCTGAGGGGTATCGACGCCACCGATGATCATGTGAATGATGTGCTGTGGTTCTTCCTTTTCGTTTTGTTTACCGAAATCCCTATATTTGAAATAATTTTTGGCCCCGTTGCTTAAAGATTCCCAAAGGTGCCCTTTATTGAATAACCGGGCTACCTCCTCTCTTAGTGGCCTGCAATCTTCCGTTCTGTGGCCATGGGTGCCATGATATTCGCACATTTGATTGGGATTCCTCTGGGCAAGATTGGTCTGCATGGGTCGAGGCCATTTAGTGTCTTTGATGCGTCCGATAGCCGAAATGATGGCGGATGCATCGATGCTGAAGTTGTACTCCGATAACCGAGGCGCTTCCTTAGGTCTGACAGGCCTTTCGAACTTACCTCTGTTCATCAGCCCTCGTGATCCTTGACCTCGATCACTTCTTTTGTTATTTGTTTTGGGGTTATGTCTCGATTCACCGATTCTGTGGTTTCCGTTATACGGTCGGTATCTATCCTTGATCGGTCCTTGTTCTCGATTAATATCCCTTTGAGCAGCGGGTTCCGACCCCAACTGATCATCTTCGACCCTAATTTTTGATTGGTACCGATTATGCACGTCAGCCCACGTGATGGCTGGGTATTCGATCAGATTATGCTTCAACCTCCGTGAAGCCGTCGAATTTCATTCGTTCAAACCTTGAGTGAAAGCCTGAATAACCCAATCGTCTGTGACTGGTGGCAGATCCATTCGTTCCATTTGAAAACGAGATACGAACTCCCTCAGCATCTCGTTATCCTTTTGTCTTACCTTGAAGAGGTTCGATTTCCTTGTTGCGACTTTTATGGTGCCGGCATGTGCTTTCACAAAAGAATCTGCTAACATGGCGAACGAGTCGATGGAATTTGGTAGTAGGTTGTGATACCAAATCATTGCTCCCTTCGAGATAGTCTCTCCGAATTTTTTTAACAACACAGATTCGATTTCATCATCTTCTAAATCATTGCCTTTGATGGCACATGTGTAAGAAGTGACGTGCTCGTTGAGGTCGGTCGTTCAGTTATATTTGGGAATCTCGGACATACGAAATTTTTTGGGGATTGGTTTTGGGGTTGCGCTAGAGGGAAAAGGTTTTTGCACAAATTGTTTTGAATCAAACCCTTTTATCATTGGTGGAGCTCCCGGGATCTGATCGACCCTGGAGTTATATGTTTTTACTTTTTTATCGTTGGCTTCGAGTCGCTTTGTGAGCTCCTCGAGTAATTTAGCAATTTCAGGAGTAGTCCCCGATTCTTGCTCGTTTGACTTCATTATGGCTGGCTTCGTTCTGCGGGTGATTTATCGAGGTGGATTGGGCTCCGGCCTGCTCTGTAGCTGGGTTTGGCTCTGCAACTGAGCTATTGCTGCCCGTTGAGCTTGCAACATTTCCAAAATCATACGCAAGCTGACGCCGTTTTTCTCGATGTTATGGGTATCTCGAGTTGCAGACCGAGTGCCACCATGAATGCTATTTTCGGGTTCAGAATGTAGGTTCGCCTCAATGGACACATGCGAATTGATATCTATCAGCACTTCGATTCGAGCTCCGATGGCGTTGACAAGCGGTCTTTCGGTACTAGGTGTCAAGTTATTCTTCTCATCTTGAAGTCCGGCTTCGTTGTCGATTGGTGAGGCCATTTGATTGGTAGTTAGTCGTTGCTAATCCGAAATCCAAAATATTTTCGAAAACAAGCGCAAAACACAACAGTGTGTTGTTGCAGATTTGTATCAAATAACCACTGTTATTCTTAGCCCCACAGTGGGCGCCAAACTGTTTACCCGAAAAATGGATAGAGTTAAATTTGTACGTAGTTCTAAGGATATATGATATAACTTAATACCAACCATAGGGACAAATAGAAATATCGAATATGGATTGTAAAGAATGCGATAAAAACAAGGTAGAAAATAATTTTTAGGACTCAGCACAATGGATCAATTAATGAAGCTTAAAAGAATAATTTTTGAGTATGGAAGAATATGGTGCTTGAATTACAATGTAAGTAAAAACTTGGTCCTTACAGAAATAATAACCATGTCATTTATAGTAGAGGGGCCTTACTTTAGATATAATTAAAAATACATAGTGGGAGACCCATGATAAATCAGTTTTTCCATAATTCCTGTCAAGATTCTCTCCTCTAGTGGGATTGCAACGGCTCTTGTCTATGAGCTCTTGACTTGAGCCCGATTCTGACTTGGATCCTTGAATTGAATCGGGGTCAATGTTGGTCGGTCTCTGAATCATAAGCTCGATAACTTTACTTTGCATCATAGTTCGATTTGGATTCTAGCTTGATAATGATATCGAGCTCGACATTGATCGGTGCCTCAGGGCTCGAAGCTTGTTTATACCATCTTCGGAACCCATCTCGAAGTTTTACTTCGATCCATTATATTTTGACCTCGATCAATCGTACGAAGGCCGAAATCTATTTCGACCGTATACATATTTATTATTTATCGTGAATGTGGGAATCATTACACATAGTATGCCCGATCAGCGTATTTTTTTGTTTTACGCCCTGTAACTCTTCCTCAGTCAGGCTTGGGCAGAATAACAGAGCAAGTATTAGTAGCATAACAAAAAAGCAACCTATTTTGCCTTGCTCAAAATTGACTGGTTAAATATTTTCATCGTTGAATTTTTTTGATTGTTTCATGACATGTTTACTTGCATCTACGTAATTGTGTTTCCTGTTGGAGCAAATTGCAGGACCTGCATGGACAATGCATCTCTGCCCAATACTGCGGAGGGAGTTAAAAGAGATATTCTGAAAATTACGGTCTATATCTAGACCACTATCTTTATTTGCTTTATAATCTATACAACTATGCCACTTAGGAGTTAAGGTCTAACGGCGCTAGACAATGAGATTATATTGCACTCAGCTATGTCTCTGGCTCTCTGCTACATCGTCCATCCTTTTATATATATTTTATAAAATTCAATCATTCAATTTTCATATTTTGTGTCATTTCTGTTTTTGCAAAATTTATCATAGTAGTATTGCAGTGCTACAATATTCAAGAAAATAAAAGAAATTTTCAATATTCATAAGAGTTACCAAGAAATATACTATGTCTTAAGGAATAGAGATCTAGAACATAATTGTATTATTGTACCTTTGTTTGGTTATTCGTATATTGCAACAAATGATTCGTGTTGATTTCATGATCTGGGTATTCATGTCTAATGTTGATTAGGTATTAATGTCTACACATTTATATTACTTATCAACAATAAAAAGTTTTTTCTGTATTTTTTTCTCTTTAAAGTAAATTTACAATTTGTTAATTTATTATTTTACTCACGTGAGTAAGTTCACTAGTATATATATAATAAACGGCCTTAAGCTCGGTGAGGTGGCACTCTCAATAACCAGCAATTGAATTTCCGGGACCTCTTCTTTTCATCAAACAAGCATCATCTAAACTTTCAACTGCGTTTTCAATTTCCCTTCTTCCCGCAACGCTTCTTTCTATCAAGCAAACCTTCTTTAAATGCTCAATTCCGTTTCCCCTATTCAAGTTGCCCGACACCTCTTAATTTGTGAATTAATTCCTATCAACTCAACTACATCTCCCTTCTTTGCCTATTTCTTATGTGGGAAACGTTCTATCTATTATTACACAACTTTTGTTTCCTTCAACGCCAATGAAGACATCTGAACAACACCGTCTCCCGCACACTATTGCAGGAAAAAAAAAATGATATTTGCTCCATAATTCAAGGTCTGTAATCCTTTTAGAGTCTAATATTTATCATTTATGTCTTATTTTTACATATTTGACTCTTGCTAACTTTTATGAAACCTAATCTAATTGTATAGGTGTGGCCAAACAAGGATGTGAAAACACATTCAAAAGATTGAGGTACAGTCCAAACCTTCTTGCATTTATGTTTACCCTCCAAATAAGAAATTATAATGTCACTATTCTTTGATACTACAATTTTCCCCCTAATCAATAACTAAGGATGTAAAGATTGTAAAACGCATTTAAAAATAAAAGATTCTTCACTAATATGATTTTTCCACAATTGATGATAACTGTGTTTACTGCTCTGCTTTTGTGTGTAATATTAGTATTATTGTTTTTGTTATGCTTAGCTCTTTTGCGTTTACGTAGATTAGCATATTAAATATAGATGGTTGATATATTACTGCTATTATACTTTTCCTACTCTACTTTCTTGTGTTATGCTTGAAGATCGATATATGCATTTAATGCACGAGCTGTAGAAAAGGAAATAGGTTAAGGAACTGTAAGAAGTAAAACCATTCTCTCGGTAACTACATCCATGTGGGACTATTTTAAGGAGGCTTCTCCGTAATCAATTAATTTATCATACCGTGAATAAACTGTATTTGCCTTTTGTCATTTTAATTGTTGGGAGATCCGTGTATTCGGCATTGTATCTGGCCTTTCAATATTATGTTGAAGTATCTTCAAACTGTGATGGCTTTTTCTACAATTTGACATTTCTTGTCTTCTCGCAATATCTAAGTGTCCTTTCTTTTCCTTCAAAATACACCTTCTTTTTTACTCCTTTACAAACCATGCCGCTTCTTCATCTTAATTATAACCAACCGTTGTTTACTCTTACTCCTACTTCAATTTTTTGCTCATCAACCGGAATAATTCTGATCTCATCTATAGACAAAATGTATATCTACAAATGTTGTTTATAAATAAATTAGTGTTATGGAGTTTAGACTATATTAGATTCTTATTATAGCCTTGGATTTTGGTATTGCATAGTAGTTCAATTTCCTTTTACTTCTCTTCCTTCAAAACTCACGCATTCGAAAACAATATCTATAAAATTTATTTAAAAAAGTTTGGTGATATGATGTTTAGACTATATTACATATTCACCGTCACCGTATAAACTAGTATTGGATAGTCGTTGAACTTTCTCCTCTGTTAGTAATTTCTACTTTACACTCTCGAACATTGCAAGTTCAAACTACATTTTGCTCATTTTGGATTACACATTTTAGTGTTTATTGCTGATCATGTTATTAATTTCTTGACTTAATTACCTTATGCCTAAGTAGGCTATCTTTCTCCACAATACGTCATCAGCGGACATTTAACTCGAAAATAGGATGTTTATAGCTTTGGAGTCTTATTGCTAGAAACAGCCTAGACAAACTCAAATCTGTAATTTTTGGTGTAAAACTCTGATCAAGAAGTATATTGTTGGCCTTAATATTGTCACGACCCGAAATTCCCACATTGTGAATCGTGATGGCGCCTAACATTTCACTTGCTAGGCAAGACAACGTTAGAATATAATTAGCTATTTTAATAAAATTTTAGATTAATTAATACCAAGGAAACAAATGCGAAAATAATGTCTGAAATAATCTATAATAATCGCGATATCTAAATACCATCTCAGAACTGGAGTCACAAGTACACGAGCTTCTAGAATGATACAAATTAGGGTCTGAATAAAACAAAGCTGTCTGAAAGCAAACACACAGCTAAAATAAAGTAGACGGGGACTTCAGAACTGCGGACGCTGTGCAGTTATACCTCAAGTCTCCTCTGGGTAGTCGAAATCCGAGCAAGTCTATGGTACGCCGCTGAGACCAACTCCGGAATCTGCACAAGAAGTGCAGAGTGTCGTATCAATACAACCGACCCCATGTACTGGTAAGTGCCGAGCCTAACCTCGATGAAGTAGTGACGAGGCTAAGGCAGGTCACTTACATTAATATGTACGCAATAATAATAATAACAACAATAATATAAATAAAACAGGTATCTCTTTTCAATAATTGAAGCCAACTCGGTAGTCATAACCAATTATTATTTCAATCAGTTTCCGTTGCGGCGTGCAACCCGATCCTACAATATATTTACACTCAATTCTGTTGCGGCGTGCAACCCGATCCTCCCATATATTCATTTCAATTAATTCTGTTGTGGCGTGCAACCCGTTCCTCCAATATATTCATTTCAATTAATTCTGTTGCGGCGTGCAAACCGCCCAACAATATAATTTCTCAATAAATTTCCGTTGCGGCGTGCAACCCGCTCCAACAATATAAACATTAAATAAATCTGTTGCGGCGTGCAACCCGATCCCTCAATATAAACTTTAAACAACTCTGTTGCGGCGTGCAACCCGATCCCCTCATATATTTTAATAACTCTTAAATGTAATAAGAATACTCCAATAAATACCATGTTCAATGAGAAACTATTAAGCATCAAGGCATACAATAATTATAATTCATTTATGAAACAAACAATGACAAGTAGCAATTAATTGTGAAAATTAGGGAGAAAATAGGCAATATAATATTTAATATGCTAAATGTCAAGTAGCAATTAAGACACATAAATCAAATAAGCAGGTGACAATTATTACATGAATTCAAGAATTAATATTTGACAAGGAATAGTAGAGAAATAATTATTATAACAATTAATTCGTGTCTTAAAACAATTTAAGATGTTTAAATAATTAAGCAAACAATTAAATTGATAAAGTATAGGCACTCGTCACCTTGCCTATACATCGTTGCATATGAAATTCACATAGAAAATAATTCAGGGGTTCTATTCCCTCAAGTCAAGGTTAACCACGACACTTACCTCGCTTTGCAACCAAGTTCAAGAATTCAATAAACCTTTGCCTCGTGAGTTCGTGTCCGAAATCCTCAAATCTAGTCATAAACAATTCAATATACTCAATACAAATCGTAGGAATTAAATCCATATAAATTTACTAATTTTCTGGATTAAAATTCGAAATTCATCACTGGGGCCCACGTCTCGAATCTCGAAAAAACTTACAAAATCCGAACAACCGTTCCGAGACGAGTCCAACCATACAAAAATTACCAAATTCCGATGTTAAATAGACCTTCAAATCTTAATTTTTCGTTTTTGGAAAGTTTTACAAAACTTCCAATTTCTTCCATCTAAATCTGAAATCAATGATGAATATCGACATGGATTTATGAAATATAATCACTTTTGGTTATAGAACACTTACCCAATTCAAAATCGTGAAAACCCTTTGGAATCGCCAAAATTTGAGACTCAAAACTAAAAAATGAGTAAAAATGGCTAAAATCCGATTTTATGTATTCTGCCCAGCTTTTTCGCATCTGCGGACTCGCTTCTGCGAAGAGGAGTCCGCTTCTGCGCAAGGTTGCCCCTTCCCCCTTTCCCGCTTCTGCGACACGTGGGTCGCTTCTGCGACAGGCCATCCGCTTCTGCGGACTGTCTGCTTCTGCGAGACATGGCTCGCTTCTGCGGCCAAGACTTCGCAGAAGCGAAGGCACCAGAAGCAACAAACTTTCAGATTTTGCTTAAGTCCAATTCTTGTTCCAATTTCGATTCAAATCACACTCGGGGTACTTGGGACCCCGTCCGAATATACCAACAAGTCCCATTACATAATACACATTTACTCGGGATCTCATATCACGTCAAACAATGCTAAAATTACAATTCACACCTCGATTCGAACTTTTCAGTTTCAAACTTTTCAATTTACAAATCTTATGCCGAAACATGTTAAATGAATCGAATGACTTCAAATTTGGCACACAAGTGATAAATGACATAACGGAGCTATTTAAATTTCTAGAATCGGATTTCGGCCGCGATATCAAAAAGTCAACTCCGTGGTTAAACTTGAAAATCTTTAGCCTTTAAATTTTTAGTTTCCGTTAAATGGTCATAACATGAGCTAAGGACCTCCAAATTAAATTCCGGGAATATGCCCAAGTCCCAAATCACGATACGGACCTACTGGAACTGTTAAAATACTAATCTGGATCCCTTTGCTCAAAAGGTTGACCAAAGTCAACTCAATTGAGTTTTAAGGCTCTATTTCATATTTTAATCAATTTTTTATTTAAAAACTTTTCGGAAAATTATACGGACTACGCACGCAAGTCGAGAAATAATAAATAATACTTTTTGAGGTCTTAGAACATATAATTAATTATTAAATTTAAAGATGACCTTTTGGGTCATCACATTCTCCACCTCTAAAACAAACGTTCGTCCACGAACGGAATTAGAAAAGTACCTGAGCTAGTAAAAAGGTGTGGATATTTACTCCGCATGTCAGACTCAGACTCCCAGGTAGATACTTCTACCAGCTGACCTCTCCATCACACTTGAACTGATGGATAACTCTTAGACCTCAACTATCGAACCTGCCAAGCTAGAATAGCTACTGACTCCTCTTCATAATTCAAATCTTTGTCCAATTGGACTGAGCTAAAATCTAATACATGGGACAGATCATCACGATATTTTCGGAGCATAGACACATGGAACACCGGATGAACTGCTGATAAACTCGGTGGTAGTGCAAGTTTGTAGGCTACTTCACCCACCGTTTCAAGATTTTCAAAGGGTCCAATATACCTAGGGCTCAACTTGCCCTTCTTTCCAAACCTCATTACATCTTTCATAGGTGAAACCCGAAGCAATACTCTTTCTCCACACATGAATACAATATCATGAACCTTACGGTCGGCATAACTCTTTTGCCTAGACCGAGCTGTGCGAAGTCGATCCTGAATAATTTTGACCTTATCCAAGGCATCCTGTACCAAATCGGTACCCAACAATCGAGCCTCTCCCTGTTCAAACCAGCCAACTAGCGAACGACATCGCCTCCCCTATAATGCTTCATATGGAGCCATCTGAATGCTCGAATGGTAGCTATTATTATAGGCAAACTCCGCAACTGGCAAGAACTGATCCCAAGAACCTCCAAAGTCTATAACACAAGCATGAAACATATCTTCCAATATCTGAGTGGTGCGCTCTAACTGTCCGTCTATCTGTGGATGAAATGTTGTGCTCAACGCAACCCGCGTGCCTAACTCACGTTATACAGACCTCCAGAAGTGTGAGGTAAACTGCGTATCTCGATCTGAAATAATAGACACGGGCACAACACGAAGGCAGACAATCTCACGAATGTAAATTTCAGCTAACCGCTCTGAAAAATAGGTAACTGCCACTGGAATGAAATGTGCTGACTTGGTCAACCTGTCCATAATGACCCAAACTGCGTCAAATTTTCTCTGAGTCTATGGGAGTCCAACCACAAAATCCATAGTGATACGCTCCCACTTCCACTCAGGAATTTCTAACTTTTGAAGTAAACTACCAGGTCTCTGATGCTCGTACTTGACTTGCTGACAATTCAGACACCGAGCTACATATGCAATTATATCCTTCTTCATCCTCCTCTACCAATAATGCTGCCGCAAATCTTGATACATTTTGGCAGCACTTAGAGGAATAGAATACCTGGAACTGTGGGCTTCTTCCAGAATTAATTCATGAAGCCCATCTACATTTGGCACACAAATATGACCCTGCATTCATAGAACTCCATCTTCCCCCACAGCAACCTGTTTGGCATCACCGTGCCGCACCGTGTCCTTGAGGACAAGTAAATGAGGATCATCTTAATGTCTCTCTCTTATGCGATCACATAAAGAAGACCGAGCGACTGTGCAAGCTAGAACCCGACTAGGTGCTGAAATACCTAACCTCACGAACTGATTAGCCAAAGTCTGGACATCTACAGCTAACAGTCTCTCACCAACCGGAATATAAGCAAGGCTGCCCATACTCACAGCCTTTCTACTCAAAGCATCGGCCACCACATTGGCCTTTCCATGGTGATACAAAATGCTGATATCATAATCTTTCAACAACTCCAACCATCTTCTCTGCCTCAAGTTAAGATCTTTTTATTTGAACAGATATTAAAGGCTACGATGATCAGTAAATACCTCACA
>AWOL01S0059413.1:0-15205 GCA_000715115.1 Nicotiana otophora | reverse complement strand
TAGCTTATGCCTATTTTGTGTCAGCATGATTTTAGTTGTTGCTTTGTTTGGTTTTGTTCATTTGCATAATATTCTGTTGGTTTATTCCTTTGAGTTGTGAGGGTTAATATCGTTGGTTAAATCAATTAAGCAGTTTGGTGAATGTTCTAGTCGTTCTTCTGTGTTAGCATACATTTGTCTTGTTAATTTGACTAGTTTATTCATTTTTTTCTTAATATTAATTGTCTTGTTCTCTGAATTATGATAATAGATTTGATATAATAGAATTTGGACTTAGTATGTTGGGTCATTAATCTGTTGGGGCTATAGAGTAATGGTACATGTTGGCCTATTTACTCCTTTAACTAATACTTCATTTTTCACAACTATTTCATAACATATAGCCTTCACAATAATCTCAAATTAGTTTAGAAAAATAACTCAAATGCGTAGCTTGCTTTAGGCGCGATTGATAAATCATCGTGACTATGGGTACGGTTCCCGTGGCATGGTCACGATACGTAAATCCAAATTCGAGCGTGCGTTTCACGTGACTCGACCATAACTTCTAATAATAATAAAAATAAATATGTCATAAATCACGGGTGCATTTCATGTGGCGCGGTTTGTAACGTGTACCAAAACGGTAAGTGTACGACATCGTGACTTGTTCCAGAAATAATTTCATAAATACTAAAAGCGGTTAAAAGTTAAAAAATACACAATATGTTCTAAATATATAATTAATCAGATAATTAGGTCAATTATTAATAGTTGAGCGACCGTGCTAGAACCACGGAATTCAGGAGTGCCTCACACCTTCTCTCGGGTTAACAGAATTCCTTACCCAGTCTTATGTGTTCGCAGACCGTAAATAAGAGTCAATTTCTTCGATTTGGGATTTAAAATAAATCAGTGACTTGGGACACCATAAATTATTCCAAGTGGCGACTCTGAAATAAATAAATAATTCCATTTCGATTAATATCACTTTAATTGGAAAAACTCCCCTATCCCCCTCGGGAAAAAGGAGGTGTGACATAACTGATGAACTCAACCTTGGACACAGATTACTATGAGGTAAATTCGACTAGTTTGGTCTGGGACTAGAGGAATGAAATAATCGATTATCTCGAGCATGTAAAGTTTCCCGAAGACCACAATGCATCAAGAGCGTTACGTGCCAAAGCTGCATGTTATAGCTTCAAGAAAGGACAATTGTACAGAAAATCCTTTCAAGGCCCGTTGGCCCGGTGCTTAGGAGCATCATAATCTAACTATGTCATGAGAGAAGTCCATAAAGGGATATGCGGCAACCACTCAGGTGCAGATTCTTTGGTGCGGAAATTAGTTCGGGCAGGATATTATTGGCCCCGCATGGAACAAGATGCCAGAGATTTTGTACGAAATGTGATAAGTGCCAACGCTACGCACCACAAGTAAATCAACCGGCATAACCCATACATTCGGTTTTGTCCCTGTGGTCATTCATGAAATGGGGGGTGGACATCGTTGGACCACTGCAACCGGCTCCCGAAAAGGTAAGATTTCTTTTAATTTTAACTGACTATTTTTCTAAATAGGTGAAAACATGTCCTTATCAGAAGATCGGAGGACACAAAATGGTTGACTTCCTGTGGAAAAGATTGGAATACCAAGAGAGATTGTATGCGACAATGGGCCGCAGTTCATCGGCGCAAAAGTTACAAAGTTCCTTGAAGACTTGAAGATAAAGAGGATTACCTCTTCAACTTATCATCCGAGCACAAATGGTCAAGCTGACTCAACAAACAGTAATTATTCAAAACCTCAACAAAAGGTTGGAGGCAGCAAAAGGCAACTGGCCCGAAGAATTACCCGGGGTTCTATGAGCCTTTGGAACAACAGTCAAATCAAGCACGGGATAAACCCCCTTTTCCCCTTGTATACGGTGCAGAAGATTTGATACCGGTGGAAGTGGGGGGAAACAACCTTAAGGTATTCCCAGGCGGACGAAGAATAGAACAACGAAGCAACGCTAATCAACTTGGAGCTGCTCGAGGAACGCATTGACTTGGTGCATGTCAGAATGGCGACTCAAAAGCAAAGAAAAGAGCGATATTATAATCGAAGAGTTAACCTATGGTATTTTAAAGAAGAAGACTTTGTCTTGAGGAAGGTAACTCAAAACACCCAGGAACTCAATGCTGGCAAGTTAGGCCCAACGTGGGAAGGCCCTTACCGGGTTTCAGCTATCACTGGAAAAAAGATCATACAAGTTGTGGAACCAAAACGGAGACAAGTTGCCCAACAACTGAAACGTGGCTTACCTCAAAAGATATTACTGTTGACGAATAACAGTCAAGCGAAAAGTATGTGTTGCACTCTTTTTTACTTCGTTCAGTTCTTATCCCTATTGGGTTTTTCTGGCAAGGTTTTTAACAAGGCAATGACGGAAAGCATACTACGAAGATAAAAGTGGTAAGATCTTTGATAACAAGGCAAACAAGCAAGTTTCCACTCGGGGATGATTAGATAATCTTTGCTTTGATGGCAAATTCCCACTGGGAAGTTAAGCTTGCTACCGATCGGGGGTTACCCGATTGTTCACGAGCACAAACCACTAGAGGATTGTTAGGTATTCCTTTGCTCGATAGCATGGGTTCCTAATGGGAAACAAGATATGTTGCCGAGTGAAAGATTACCTAGCAATTAACTGGTGGGATCTTCGAAGATACAAGACTTCTAGTGTTCCAATTCGCATTCTTCGCATTAGAACACTAGGGGGATGATATGAGGTTACGACAACACTGAATGCCAGGCAACATCGAATTTCACGTCAATTGGGGAACAAAAATCCGGAACAAAATACATCATCGGGACTAGGGACTGCGCAACCAGCCCCGAAGAAACAAGTTGTACAAGATAGCCACAAGTCATGGCAATTTCTTTATAGCCATAAGTCATGACAATTTCTTTTCTGCATGGAAAAATGCTTATGTAATTTTGAAAATAGAAGGAATTGAATGAAATGAAATCCTTTTGTTTTTATCTTGTTTCTTTTCTGAACGATGATTAATTTCACCATTTGAAAGTTAAGCAAGTACTTAAAATGTTTGTGCCATAATTAACATGAGACGTCCTCTTCAATAGCACCGTAAACATAAGACCCTCTCTTATAAAAACCCTCGCGTTAAAGGGTTGGTTCCGGAATAATTAATGCCCGGAAATTATAATGTCATCGGGAAAAAATACACTCGAAGTAGCATACGAAAAAGACACAAAAAATAAACTTGCGCAAATACTTATCAAAACCCTCATGTAAAAGGGATAATTCTCGGAACCAAAATGCTACGAAGAAAAAGCATCCGAGATTACACATAATAAAGCGCGAATAGAACAACATGCATAGAACACTTGTGCAAGTATGGAAGTTAAAGACTTGCATGAATATTTGGACGAAAGTAAGACTCAAACGATACTTGACCAAAAATATTTTTTTATTTACAAGAAAACGCACCCAAAGTAAAGGGATACATGAATAAATATGTAAAACCTTATATGGGAAGGGTCACTCGCTCCGATAAATCAGGAGCAATAATATCTAACTCAGGGCAGCGACAGTCTTCCATTACAGTAGGAATACTGGAAGGGCGAATAGAAGAAGGATACCTACTAACAACCTACGTGTGAGCGTTAGCAGTAAGAAAATTCTCTTTAAAATCCTTCGAAGTACTAAGTCTTCTTGGGATGATGGAACCCGCTATTGGAGGAACAGAATCCTCGATTTTGTTCTTGCCCTTTCAAGAACTGGCACGTTTTGAAAAGGAAGCCAGTGGAATAGAAGGGAGAAAAATTTCTTGTTCAAAGAAGATGAGATAAAAAGTTGGAAAATACAACAATAACAACAACAACAACAACAACAACAACAACAACAACAACAACAACAACAACAACAACAACCCAATATAATCCCACTAGTAAGGTCTGGGGAGGGTAGTGTGTACGCAGACCTTACTTCTACCCTGGGGTAGAGAGGCTATTTTTGATAGACCCTCGGCTCCCTCCCTCCAAGAACTCCCCACCTTGATCATGGGGTGACTCGAACTCACAACCTCTTGGTTGGAAGTGGAGGGTGATTACCACTAGAACAACCCACTCTTGTCAAAAAGTTGGAAAATAAAGATGCAAATTAGAAGTTTGAAAGATTATGAAGTGCATAAGAGAAGGATGATGCGTATAAGTAAAATTTTGGCGGCTAAATTCATGGCCATGATTACCTCGATAATCGGCAAAAGCTGTGCTGAATCGTGGGATAACGCGTGTTCGGGGTATTAAACGCGGAGAGACGTGCTTCTAATCAACTGTCAGAAAAACTTCAGAGGGAGTTATAGTAAATCTCGCCAAAAAGGTGCTTTCTACCAACTTTTCGGTAACTCAAGATTGTGTCACCGGAAAGTAGGGGGACTATCTGTATAGGAAAAAATGCGACATGACATGTGGCCGCCTAAAGGAAAGACACTTGGAACACAAGATGGGATGGCCACCGAATACAGCTATTCCACTTATCAACGGAAGGAATAACGATCACAAAAGGTGTATTAAATGCTCTGCGCCCGGTAAGGTTTAATACATAATATTTTGCAGCATTAAAGATGATGACCTGTTACAAGGAATTTGGCATTTATGTCTAACGTTACATCTTCATCAATAGCCCTCATAATTGACATTAAAGAAGGGCATGATCCTAGATCTTCCTTCTCTAGACACAACTATAAATAGGGAGCTCAATTATCATTGTAAAAGACACAAATTTTCTGGTTAACTTATACTACATTCTATACAACATTTTTAATACAATTTTACTTTCTTGCTTTTGATCTTATCATTATTGTACCCAGAAACCCTGTTCCCGGATTCATCAGCTCTGACATTCCATTTACATTCTAAGGCTAAGTATTTTACATTTCACTAGTTATTTTATTATTTTTTGGATCAAATTAATTCATTTATCTATAAATTACGAACAAATTCAATTTATCGTTTTTTCATGCATGGAGCAGTACTATTGGCTGAAAATATTGATTACACTAGCTCGCTTTGCTCCATATCCCACGTGATCATGACACGCGTAAGATTCAGAAATTATAAATGGACCCCACACTTCATTGCATAGTTCCACACTGTCTGCTATGTGTCACATAGCTCAATTACGTGAACCAATGAGAATAAATGGGTCTGCTTTTTGTTGCAAATCCATTTGCACTGTGCCAAACGTTGCCATATACGATCCTAATGTTTAAACCAATAAGAAACAACTTTAAAGAATACAAAAAAGCAAATGATGCTTTGGACTTTTGGAGATATTCTTTGAGTCAAATTCCATGTAGTTTCAAACTTTAAAATTAATGTAGCTGAGGCTTCCAAACAAGTCCTAAAATTGTGTGCTTAGCTTGACAACCTATAAATTTTGACTTCTATTAATGTTGGGTAATTTTTATTACTAAATAAATAGTATGGGAATAACATGTTATTAAGGTTTGTAATACAAGCTACTCAAAGATGGATATGATATTAAGTTTTGTAATACACAGCTACTCAAAGATGCATTCAAAATTCAAATTTAATGAGTTTAAAGTTTAAATTTAATGAATTCAATATTTAACATTGTTACCACTAAACTCATTGTACATTAGAAGTTATAGGTTCATAATTTACTTTTGTTGATATTTTAGTGAACTTTCTCATGTATGTTCATTTTCTACTGTCATTGATTGTTAGGTTCAAAATTTAAATTTAATGAATTTAATATTTAGCATTGTTATCACTAAACTCATTGTACTTTAGAAGTTAAAGGTTCATGATTTACTTCTGTTGACGTTTCGGTGAATTTTTCCATGTATATTTATTTTCTAGCACCGTTGATTATTATTAAACTATAAATCTAAATTTTTTGTAAGAGAGATTGGTAACATGTAAGTGCAAGGTCTAGGTAGATAACCTTTCTTGTGATTTTGTAACGTATACAAACATTAAAGAACAAAGATAATCTGAAAATTTCAAAGACCATATTTAAAAAAAAGAAGATATTTGTAATTCTATTTCAAACAGGTTGTATGATGGCAGAAATGATGACATGTGAATTAAGACTTTAACTCCATACAATTTTACCTTCTTGGTCGACCAAGGTTTTTGCACTTCAAAGTAGTTGTCCTTTAAATTCCTGATATATTATCAGGAATGAGAAAGAACAATAACGTTTTTTTTCTTTTCCTAATTTACCTTAACTGGTGCAATAATATGAAAAATTATCATTGGTATGTAATAATATAAAAATTATTATTAATCTGGTGAATTCTAATTAAACTTCATCCTAATGTACGAATATATGCTTAATTTGGATTCAACTTTGTTTCAACATGGAAAATTAAAAGAAGGATTGATGTTATCTTACATTCTTATCAAACATATAAATAAGATGTCTTAGTGAATATACACATAATGAAACTAAAATATGTAGATAAAGAAATTTATATTTGAGAAATATCATTCTTTTTGGTACAAAATAAACATGAAAGAGTATCACATTAAAAGGAACGAGAGTAAATTTTTTAAATTTTTTGGTATTCAATTTTTTTAATAAACGTCAACGAACATTAGCATAGAACTTTTCATTGTTTTATTTTACATAATATATTTAATTATGAGTAACTTCATTAGATTCACATTATAATAGAGGTGTCACAATATAATATTATTGATGTTTCTTAAAAGAAATTAACAGCACAAAGTGGTCAGGAAAAGACAAAGATAAGTTACTAAGTCAAGATTTTCTAAGTAGCTTCTAACCACGTTATTTACTTATGATCATGTATATCGTTCTCATATGTTTAAAATTTTAACTAAAAGCTCTTGAAAGATGGCATTGTTTAGCTGTAAATGTTCGACGAAGAGAGCATAAAATCACATAACTAAATACATTACACCAAATTTATTTATTAAATAAAATATTGTTACAATGTGTAAAGAATTATCCAATATATACCATCTACCTAATAAAGTTATTCGATAAAATTTTATGTATATACCTTTTTTTTATATCTTGTAAGCTTTAATTTTTAGAATTGGGCCGGGCTAAAGTAAGAAAATTTTACCTCCTAAAGTAACGGGTGGACAAAAAAAAGGAGAGTGAGACTATGGAAGCTCTGAAGTTACTCCTCAAGAAGCCAAAGAGCTCAGAGACGAGGTCACCTTATTTTTCTTCTCTTTATCAATTGTTCACTCGCAGATCGACGCATTTTTGGACCTTTAAAAAAATATAATCTTGAACTTCAATTATCATTACTTCTTCTTTTTTTTTCTCTTTCTGAATGTGGTTGTGTGAAGTGTTAACGGATTGATGCGATGTCTGTTACTTCAATGTTTTGATGTAAAAAGTGGTTATATTCTGATCTCGGCATAAAATTAATATTATTGAGAATCAAGCTCTTCAATAGGAACTCTAAAGCTGATATAATGGAGATGATTTCATGTTTCTCAAAATTGCAACAGGAAAAGCAGACGTCAACTGAAAAGAAAAATGTGTTCTTTACTTTATCTAAAAGAAAAATGTATTCAATATAATGAGACATCTTCTGTTTTGTCGGAATGGTTACAGAAGAGATTAAAACATTTGAAACTGAAACGAATATGTACAGAGCTAGGAATAGACAGTGGCATAATGATTTAACATCCAACCTACTAATCTGTTTTCTAGGCTGGAAATTAAAGCAATTGGTACACTTTTGTAAAAGGGGAAGGTTATTTCTCATTCATGCCCACCTCACATTTTGTATCCCCTTTTCGTATTAACCCCCGTTGATATCTAACTTTGAAACTAGGTGGTTAAGAGAAAAAAGTGACCGAAAGTTGAGCATATAATATTCTTCTGTTTTGCCTTCCCTTCCAATTTCGAACTTTATAATGTGGCTGAAAAATAGTGATATTTTCATTCCTTTTTAGGTGCGTGAGATGTTCTACCATAATGCTTCTAATGTTGAGAATATAAGCTTACATGCATGGGCTTGGTGTTCGACTTGTATGACAGTCAAATTTAAGAATCATCAAGTAGTTTGACAAGGTTAAACTTTTGTTGCAAATCTCAATATCTCCCTGGACTAGATGCTTTTGTCAATTCAGCAAATAACTAATTTGTGTTAATTAAAGTTATTTATAAATAAGAATATTAAACAAGTCATTTACTTGTAAAGTGATATTCATTTTTATTATTTGCTAGCTTTATCCTTTATGTAGCATGTGATATGTGGGTTAGGTGGATGTCACGGGTTCGGAGTTTGCCATAATCAAAAAGCATTGTATTTAAGCGAAGAAGGGTAGCGGCGTGGATATATTATCCACCGAGTCTCAAACTATACGCTACTGTCCCTCTGGGATTTCTCAGTTTTCAAAAAAAAAAGCTGGAAGCTTAGAGTTTGCTTACTATTTACAGCTCATTCACATAGAAGCAGCCTCTTTTGGTTACCTCATTGTGAAATTTATAGGCAAGACACCCTTTAGAAACTGGCCTCAATGTTTGATATCTGTTGCCTTTTTGTATCCTCCGGAAGAGACCCTCAGAGTATCAATACTTCGAAGAAGAACCTAAGTTTCTTAAGATAATCGAGACTTTGTTCATATACTCTACTTTACACCTATCTGAAGAGGATGAACCTCGTATTAATGCTTCAAACATGTATCTATGTTGTTAAGATAGAGCAAGAAGGAAATTTTGTTCATTCACTATATTTTACTTGACTTTAATTTGAAGGTTTACATTTGACTTTAAGCTTCTGGCCTGATGTCTTTGCGAAATTACTTCTCATTTCTATTTCTGTCACGCTTGTTAAGACGATTTTTTCTATAAGCCTGGGGAATATTGTTGAGAAAAATACCCCTTATAAAAGCTCTTGGCCCATCCTTCACTCTGCTCACGGTTAGCCGGGAATGGGACTGGGAGTTCGATTTTATTTGCTACTTTTCTGAGTTTTGAAAATTTACTATGTATTTGCAGAACAAGACAGTATCTATATTTGAGACTACAATACGTGTCCTTGGAGGTTTAATATCTGCCCATCTCATTGCAAGCAACTATAACACGGTATTATATTCATATATATGTTACCTTTGTGTCTTTTAAAAAGAATTACTTTTCTGAAACAATAGAGTATGCCTTCTATGTTTGTTAACTTTAGCAAAGTGAGAGACTCTAAGCTACTTTCTCCAAATATTTTAATCAGGTCCTTTAGAACTGCAGGGCATGAGGATTCCCACTTCTGATGATGAATTTCTTCACTTGGCTGAGGACTTGGCACAGAGAATGTTGCCGGCATTTGATACTCCTACAAGTATCCCTCGTGAAATTTGGTTTTGGCCATATTGATCGGGTAGAATCAATCTTGTTATGAATATTGTGTAATTATTGAAGGTATGTTGTATATCTATTAGAACCACTTAGGGAGGTTATTTTCTTGTAATTGCGTAACGTTGATTCCCCCCGTACCTTAGAGTAGTTGAATAGGTTTATATTACTATTTAAACACCCCGACAACTTAAGGGAATAATCAAGCTAGACTTTCTCTTAATATTCTCCCACGTTCTTTATTCTCAGATGATATCAGAGCCAATCCCATCCCTATTGTTGTGTCTCCTTATGTTGGACCTCATTATTATAGTATCCACGCTTCAGATGTTCTGTTCTGCGCATGCAATAGGGTGTAAGAGTGTCCTATATTGGTTGAATGAGTTGTTGTCAATCCTGGTATGATTTTGGACGATTCTCACCTCATGATATAGCCTGTTGGGAATGGGTTATGTCCAAGAACCATTTTCTTAAACATTGTTATTGGGTTGGGTCACCCTCTAACAAACTACTTACTTCCAAATATTGCTTTCTAGTTGGAGGTAATTTAGTATCTTGGAAGATATATATAAAAAAAAATCTAGTTGCTAGATCCAGTGTTGGGTTTATTATATCTGATAAAAAGTTTAAGGCTAATAAAGTGTGAGTTTGAACCTACCTAACACTTTCCTATCCTAGTAAAAATACCTTGCCTATCTTACATTCCGAATACCCTTTGTGTAGTTTGTTATTAATACACAAATATGTTACCTTCTAAAAAAAAACTTACATTCTGAATTACTTTTGCTGCAGGAATTCCATTTGGATCAGTTAATCTGTTGCATGGAGTCGGCCAAAATAAAAAAGTAAGGTAAATCCTTTTTGGAAGTGCTGTATTGGATTCCGTCTATAGTGGTATCATGCCTGTCACACCTCCTTTTTTCCGCAGGAGATAGGGAGTTTTTCCAGTTAAAAGTGATATTAATCGAAATGAGATTATTTATTTATCAGAGTCGCTACTTGGGATAATTTATGGTACTCGAAGTCACCGGTTTATTTTAGAATCCCAAATCGAGAAAAAAATGACTCTGTTTAAAGTCTGCGAAAATCAAAAGACCGGATAAGGAATTCTATTAACCCGGGAGAAGGTATTAGGCATTCCCGAATTCCGTGGTTTTAGCACGGTCACTTAACTATTATTGATTGGCTTAATTATCTGATTACTTACGTGTTAGGACCTATTGCGCATTTTTACCTTTTACCCGCTTTTGGTATTTATGGAATTATTTCTGGAACAAGTCACGATGTCGTACACTTGTCATTTTGGCACACGTCACAAACCGCGCCACACGAAATGCACCCGCTATTTACGACATGCTTATTTTATTGTGTTTGAAGTTATGATCGGGTCACATGAAATGCACGCCCGAATTTGAATTTATGATTTTAGTACACATTGCGAATCGCGCCACGTGAAACGCACCCGCGATTCACACACATGTTAATTTTATTGTTGTTTGAAGTTATGATCGGGTCACGTGAAATGCACACCCGAATGGGATTTATATATCGTGACCATGCCACGGGAACCGTACACATAGTCACGATGATTATTATTAACGCGCCTAAAGCAAACTACGGTGTTCATAATTTGTGTAGTCCCTAATTCGGTGATTGTGTTTGAAAAGGCCCGTAATTATGGAGTATTTTTAGTAAGAGAGATTTCATGCTCATTCGCTTTTAAAATCCTTATTTCATGCATTTTGACCGAGTCCAATCCTAAAGCATGTGATGCAAGATGAAATTACTACAGACTCAATCTTTCCCCTTCCCATATACCCGTCACGTTCCGCACAAATGTCCAAACAAATAAAATTATCTTCCAGCAACTAAACACTCAAACCATTGAAGGGGAGATCAAATAAATAGATAAACAAAATTCCAGAAAACTCGAGACAAATAAGTGAAAAAGGTACAGAAACCATTAGAAGAGTCATTATAATATGCCTGACCACCCCAATTTTCCTAATCCTTCAATGTATTAGTTACGAAGCATCATATTTAATCAAACTTGAATTTACAATTTTATCTTAACAAACTAATTACTTGTCCTACTCACCAAATCTCAATCATTAAGAGTGCCCATGGTTCAATTACAAAGTTTAATAGCAAAAAGCAACTAAAAGAAAATCAAAAAGGGAAAAGAGAAAATAAAAAGGCCATTTTAACACCATGAGCAGAGTTCTTGAACAAAATGACGACAAAATGTACTACTTAAACAGAGAAAGAAACAGGCGGAGCCTCACTTTTAAACTATTTTTTAATCCATTTTTCATGAAGAAAATGTAATTCTAATGTTAAGAAACTCGTCCATTTTAGAGTAATCTCCCCAGATACAAATGAATCTTTCCCACATATTCCATGTTTAGAAAGAAAAAAAATTTGAAAGCAAGTATTATTGTTTTCATCTACTAGATGCTTCAGCAATCAAGCGCAGATACACAAGAACAAAGATCCAAACATCAAAACCACAAACGTGAACAGAATTAAGTTAGACCAGGTTTCGATAAGAACCAAATATTATGTAGATATTCAAGAAGTTTCATAAATTTTAATCAATTTTTGACCTCAATATTAGTAACATGAATATCTCCATCACAACCAACATCTGACTACTACAGACTAAAATTTCAATTCCATCTTAAAATGGCTCTTTCAATATTCCTATACAACACATTAACAGCAAACAAATAGAAGAAAGGGAAGGGATAAACCTGAAATGATTTTCCTTTAATATATGTAGAATGAATCTGTATACAACATATGTTGTCCAGAAATGCTAAGTTCAAACAGCAAAAGAAAATCGAACCACAACCAGAACTCCGGACGGCGAATTGAAACAGCTTCGAACCTCAATTCATATCCATTTTTTGATACCAAATTCAAAATCAACGATGAATAAACAGAACTTCTTCTTTTTTAAAGATTTGATATCGAATTTTTACTCAACTAAAAAGCGGAAAATGATTTTTTTTGTTTTTTTGTTTTTTCTGGAATTTTAAGAAGACTACAAATTGAATTGGACTCTTTTTGTTTGTATTTTTTGACACTTAAACTTAAAAGAAAACCGTAGATGACAATCGAGAAGAAGAAGAGCACTCCCTAATTTTCCTAAAAATTTCTGCCCAAAAAAATCTCTCCTAATTCTCTGAAAAATCTTCCTATTTATAGCTAAATTAGAAGCTTCCATACCTTTCTCTCCAAGTCATGCCCCGAAATTCCTTTCCCCATACGAAAATCCACAAAAAATCCGATCCCTTTCTTTGTGAACCAAATCGGACAAATGGAGGCCTAGGATCTTGAATCCCTCAGATCCTACGGCTACCATTTATCCAAAATCGTTCTCAAGATCAAGAGCGCGTGAGGCATAGGGGAGAAGGAAATATTTTTTGTCAGGGGTTGTTACGGGACGGGTGACGTGGAGGAGGGAGAGATGAGGGATCACGTGCACGAATTTGGGGTGAACTCGCCTGAGTTCAGTCGAGTTCAGGCGAGTTGAGCGGCGGCAGAGAGGCGGAGGAGGGGTGGCGCCGTTTGGGGTCTTGGGATTTGGGTTTAGGGTTTGAGGGGAGTTATAATTAGGTTTAAATGTAATAGTGGGGAGGAATAGGGGCCGTTAGATTTAAAAGAATGAAGGGCTCGGATTGAAGATAGAGATGGGGCGGGTTTGGCAGACGGGTCGTGGGTCAATTGATGGGTCAAAGAGATTGGGCTGGGCGGATTTGGGTAATTTTGGGGCAATTGGGCCACTAAAAATGGTTGTGGCCCAATCCGGAATTAAGCAAGTTTTCTTTTGTTTTTCTTTCTTGATTTTTAGCTTAATAAATTTAATTTAAAAAAATCCTAAACTAAGTCCTACATCAAATCTAATTTGTGAAATTAAATTAATTGTCTATTTCTAACATAAAAATAATTAATTAACTTAAGACTAATAAAAAAAAATTACTAATTTGTAACTGAAAGCTAAAAATGTAAAAATATCCAATATTTTTTATTTTTTGTTTAATAATGCAATTAACTTATGTAATTAAATTCTAAATACAATTAAGACCTAACATGCTATGCATGAAATATTTTAGACATTTTTTGTATTTTTCTTATGATTTTAGAATGTTAAATATGCAACTAAATGCAAGCAACAATTAACAAGAAATTCCTAAAAATTCTATAAAAATTAAAATAATTAAAAAAACCTATTTTGAATTTGTAGGAGTATTTTTTGTCGGGCAAAAATCACGTGCTCCAATGCCTAGTGTGGCAGTGGGATTTCCCATGTTACAGGAAGATTCATTTTCACTTGAATGCTGAGAGAAATTTGTTTTTTTTATGATAGGGACTCTGTCCAGGGCTAGCCCATGGACAAAGGTTTGGCATATCATTCATGGCTCCAGTTGTGCTGATTTCAGACCCCAATTCTGAAATTTCCCTATCAAGTCCCCATAATGATCATGACAATGATCCAGTTCGTGCTAGATGGACTGCATTTTTGGAGTTTAATTTGATTTAGATTTTGTTATACTTAAAGCCGTGTGTTAGCTCAAAATTGGCTTAATAATAAAACAAGTCAGTTCCAGCTTGTGAATAATTATACCCGTGAGTTTTACATCAAAAGGCTTGACGGTATAGCGTAACCGAATTAAGAGCAGTTTTCCCCATGTTTATAGACTAGTTTCTCGGAGAAGTTGAACAAAAATGCAGAAAGTGGAATATAAAGAGGTCTGTATAAACCAATTATAATTTATGAGTTGAGAGCTTGAGCTTATACGCATATGTCTTTGATCATAATTGAGCAGAATATTGAGCTTTGTAACATTTCAATGTTAAACGGGCTGATAGAATAGTTCCAATGTTGGTTATGACAATGCTTATGTTTTTTTCTTCTTCTTAGAATTAAAAGAATGCAAATTGATTGTGTGCCATAATATATCTCAGATATTCAGCAATTGAGAAACTAGCAAAAGCACAACTGCTAAGATTTAAGAATGGTGTCTTCTTCGTATCAATGTTTGTAGACTAGGTAGACTCAGTTTCGTCCGCAATTAGAATTGGATGTGATTATAATTGACAGTCCAATTAAAATATCTTAATATCAATGATTCGAAGGCTAAAATTGTTTTTCGAAAAAAAATTAATACGATTATAACTGACCGAGCTCCCATTTCTGGATATGCTAGTTACGATTAGAGGGGAAGTGCACGGTTAGTCACTAATTAAAGATGTCTTTATTTTTTAGCCACTGTTTAAAATGTATTTTCTTTTTAGTCAGTGCTTAATAAATTTTTACCTATCCCGATGAAAATACCCCTATGCTAGACATGGGTGTTGTGTAAGTATTAAGGACATAGTGTCCTTAACTTCATGAATGTTGTGTAATATTAAGGATAAAGTGTCTTGTATTTGCACCTTATGTTGTTAAACTTTAGGACATCATATCCTTAACTACTTATGTGCAGTGTAAATGTTAAGGACATGACGTCCTTAACTTCATGTGTGCAGTGTAAATTTTAAGGACACCATATCCTTAATATTTATACAACACTCATGAAGAAAGGGTAAAAACGTTTTTTATATTAATTATAATAGAGTAATGGCTATTTTTGCTCAGCATTAAAAATATCGGCTAAAAATTAAATACCATGTTAAAAAGTGACTATCCCACGTCATTGGCGATGCTCGGGTCCAATTGTATAGTTAGAGAAATAAAGTTGTCTTGCCCCATTCTCGTTGTCATAGAAGTACAAGTAAAACTTTCTTCAAAACTCCCCAAAATATAGTTGGGTCTGTTTATCTCTTTTAGGTATTATTGGATTG
>AWOL01S0059406.1:0-10377 GCA_000715115.1 Nicotiana otophora | reverse complement strand
AAGATTAAATAAATAACTGAAAGTAGTGACGAGCTTCATAGTTATAGTTCAATTACAGAATCTTAATATAAGAAGGTAGGCATTCTTTCAAGTCCAACGATTTATGTCGAATAAGTTAATTAATATCAAATTCACATACAATAAGATATACTATCTATAAGAAATTTCAAGACAATGATATATGGTAGANCCTCCTGAAGGCCTGGAATCACAATGGGCGCAGCTGGTGCCTGAGCTGGCCCTACTGGCTCGACTGTATCTGGCACCTGCTACTGAGCTAGAGTGATTAGTGGGTCTACAGGTGCTGCTCTAGCTACTGTATGAGCTGCATCTCTGCCCCTACCGTGACCTCGGCCTTACGTGGCCCTAATTGGTCATACTGGTGGTACTGGTGGCTGTCCATCTTGTCCGGGAGCATGTGTCCTCACCATATGTGAGAGAATTGAATAATATAAGCTTAGTTACCGGAATCAACTAATCCGAACGACAAAAATACAAGAATGTGAAGTTTCCTAAGGGTTCAGCAGCCTCTCAAAGATAAGTACAGATGTCTCCGTACCGATAGGCAAGACTACTAAACCTGCTCATGTCTCGTGAGACCTATGTAACCTAGACTCCGATACCAACTTGTTATGACCCAAGTAATAAACTATCGTGATGGATCCTAACGTGGTACTAGGTAAGCCGACATTTCATAATATTCCAACACTTTTAACAAACATTAAGTTTAAGCAGGTTTAAATAATCAAATGTTCTCATAAACGGGATAGAAACACTAATACATAATGCGACAACTCCCAACATCGGGGTGTCATAGTGTTCACGACATCTAAATATGATAAATCTGAAAAATAATATTGTTTATGATAGTCCGAAACTGAATACAATAAGTAGAAAGATAGGGAAGGAGAAACAAGGTCTACAATGCCGGGCAACTACCTTGAAATCTCCAAAGGATCAACTGCGCAGAGAATCAACACCCACAGTGTCTGAAAATACCTGGATCTGCACACGAAGTGCATGGTGTAGCGTGAGTACAACCAACTCAGTAAGTAACAAGATTAAATAAATAACTGAAAGTAGTGACGAGCTTCATAGTTATAGTTCAATTACAGAATCTCAATATAAGAAGGTAGGCATTCTTTCAAGTTCAACAATTTATGTCGAATAAGTTAATTAATATCAAATTAACATACAATAAGATATACTATCTATAAGAAATTTCAAGACAATGATATATGGTAGCTAAGTTCCACAATAATGAAATCAAGTGCACCCTTTCAGAGCAACAGTCACTCACCACTCGGCACTTGCACTTAGTAGGTACCTGCGCTCACTCGGGGTGTGTACAGACTTCGGAGGTGATCCTTCATCCCAAGCACTATAATCCGCATGGATAAATCACCTCCTGCATAGACAACTCACGTGCTATAGTATCAATATCTCGACCTGCACAGAGAACTCACGTGCTGCACGGACAACTCACGTGCTATAGTATCAATATCTTCACAATAAAGGCCCTCGGTCTCACTCAGTCATCAATCTCTCAAGTCTCTCGGCTCACAACGCTCATGTTGAGCAGCCCAAATTGATGATATGAGATGTGACAATATACAATTACAGCTCAGGTGCTTTAACACACAGAGTACAGTAGAAATGTTCAGATAAGATACCTACACAATTCCATGGAATCGACTAAATCATAATTACACGGTGCACGCCCACAAGCTCATGACCTAGCATGTGCGTCACCTCAGAACCAACCACATAACACATAATACAGTGTTTCTTACCCTTAAAACCAGATTTAGAACTGTTACTTACCTCGAGCCGAGCAAATATCTACTCCAATACACCTTTGGCCTCGCAAAACGGCCTCCGAATGCCTCGAATCTGGCCATAAACAATTCGATACAATCAACACTAGCTAAAGGAATCGATTACATGAGAAAATACTAAGCTTTAAATTAAAAGTAAAAACGTCAACTCAAAAGTTACCCCCCGAGCCAAGTCTTGGAATCGGGTAAAAGTCACAAAATTCGAACACTCATTCGACCACGAGTCCACCCATACTAAAATTACTCAAATCCGATACCAAAATCTTGATCAAAACCTCAAAATCTAGACTTAGAAATTTTCTTTTAAATTAATAAAAACTAGGTATGAATCACTTACCCCAAACACCCACGTGAAAATCTCTCCAAAAATCTCCTTCTGATGAGCATAAAACACACATTAAAATATGGTCGCTAGTAAAATATAGTAATTTATAATATAATATCCACATGGTTTGTATTTAAACAATATTATCATAGTTTGTAGCTAGATTGCTATCCAAGATGATCAACAATTGAGGTTTATGTGATTAAAACTACAATTAACTAAGAGTCTAAACTATTGACTAATGACAATCAACGCAAGATTAAGAAAACAAAGTTAACAATTGGGAGAAGACATGGTTGATTGGNAGCTCAGGTGCTTTAACACATAGAGTACAGTAGAAATGTTCAGATAAGATACCTACACAATTCCATGGAATCGACTAAATCATAATTACACGGTGCACGCCCACAAGCTCATGACCTAGCATGTGCGTCACCTCAGAACCAACCACATAACACATAATACAGGGTTTCTTACCCTTAAAACCAGATTTAGAACTGTTACTTACCTCGAGCCGAGCAAATATCTACTCCAATACACCTTTGGCCTTGCAAAACGGCCTCCGAATGCCTCGAATCTGGCCATAAACAATTCGATACAATCAACACTAGCTAAAGGAATCGATTACATGAGAAAATACTAAGCTTTAAATTAAAAGTAAAAACGTCAACTCAAAAGTTACCCCCCGAGCCAAGTCTTGGAATCGGGTAAAAGTCACAAAATTCGAACACTCATTCGACCACGAGTCCACCCATACTAAAATTACTCAAATCCGATACCAAAATCGTGATCAAAACCTCAAAATCTAGACTTAGAAATTTTCTTTTAAATTAATAAAAACTAGGTATGAATCACTTACCCCAAACACCCACGTGAAAATCTCTCCAAAAATCTCCTTCTGATGAGCATAAAACACACATTAAAATATGGTCGCTAGTAAAATATAGTAATTTATAATATAATATCCACATGGTTTGTATTTAAACAATATTATCATAGTTTGTAGCTAGATTGCTATCCAAGATGATCAACAATTGAGGTTTATGTGATTAAAACTACAATTAACTAAGAGTCTAAACTATTGACTAATTACAATCAACGCAAGATTAAGAAAACAAAGTTAACAATTGGGAGAAGACATGGTTGATTGGATAGGTGCAAGATAAATGTTTGGAATTTAACTCCAGATAATTCACCTCTAATGTTCAAATGAGTCTCTCGAATTGACTTGGTTATTAGTTTAATTGATTAGCAGAAACTCCTCTCTCGATTAAGTCTCAACCTCACAAGATGAACCAATTGTAAGTATGTGAAGATATGCACGAATTCATAATCGATTGGTTTTCAGAAGAACCTCTCTCAATTATCTTCTTAACTATGTTTAATCAACAATTCAACTAGCATGTTCCAATTACTGAGAAGAATTAATGACTTTAAACAACAAAATATAATGCAATAATATCACAAGTTTTGCCTCAGTCGATTACATGAACAAGTCAATAAAGATGCAATAGTTAAAACAAGCAAAACGATTAAATATATAAAACTAGATTTAATTATCCACAAACAAGTATCAATGTTTAACGTATGGAGTAATTCATCATAACAATGTTTAAGTTAAACAAAAACATAAAAATATCCAAACCTTTGTCTTGAGTGAGGATTGAATGATGAAATGCTTGAGCTTTTTCTTCTCCACCTCCTCTTTGGCTTACTTAGGTCTAAGGTGTGTCAAAAGTCCATAAAATAACGGTTTTACATGTATTTATACTAATTAGGGTCGGGCCCAGACACGTAAGCCTAAATCGGCACCCCGAAACCTTAATGTGACTCCAATGAGGGTCAAATTCCGTCATTAGCATTCAATGTGACTCAATTGTCAAATTCTATCATTAGCATTCAATGTGACCCTAAATTTCCAAAAATATCTCCAGAGTCTCCCGTGTAACTGGGCCTATTCACCTGTCAGAGAATCTAAGAAACCAATCCTAACAACATGTACTTAATCTGATAAAACAATATAACATAAATCAACGCCAATCATGGCCTCATAAGTAATATATTACCAGAAAAGGAACACCCTTAACATCAACTGTACAAATGATACATAATTCATAGAAAGTAGCTCTTAGAATTTTCATAGATCACAACTTTATAAATACATGGCTATTCAAACAAATAAGGATACTTTTTCTTCATTTCTTCCTCGGCCTCCCAAGTAGCCGCTTCAACCTGTTGGTTTTTCCACAACACTATCACGGAGGCAATTTCATTATTTCTCAATTTTGAGACTTGCCGATCAATAATAGAAACTGAAATCTCTTCATAAGTCAATTCCTCATTAACCTCAATAGTCTCAACCAGAACAATAAGTATCAAGTCTCCAACTACTTTCTTCAACATAGACACGTAAAACACCGGGTGCACTAATGACATCTCAGGGGGTAGCTCAGGCTTGTACGCCACCTCACCAATCCTCTGAATGATTCTGTACGGTCTGACATACCTCAGACTCAATTTCCCTTTCTTACCAAATCACATTACACCTTTCATGAGGGAAAATTTCAAGAATACCCAATCATCTTCTTTGAACTCCAAATCCCTACGACGAACATCCGAGTAGGACTTCTGGCAACTCTGAGCAGTCTTCAGTCGCTCCTCAATCAATTTAACTTTTTTCGTAGCCTGATGTATGAGGTCTGTCCCCATCAACACTTCTTCCCCAATATTGAACCCCCCAATGGGCTCTACATCTCCTTCCATATAAATCCTCGAACGGTGCCATCTGAATGCTAGCATGATAACTATTGTTGTAGGCAAATTCTATGAGTGGCAAATGATCATCTCAATTACTTTTGAAGTCTAGAATACAAGTGCGCAACATATCCTCAATCGTCTGAATAGTCCGCTCTGCCTACCCGACATTCTACGGGTGAAAGGTTGTACTAAGTTTCACCTGAGTACCCAAATCTTGCTGAAATTTCTTCCAAATATTGACAGTGAATTGTGCCCCCCGATCAAAAATGATGGAAACCGGTGTTCCATGCAACCTGACTATTTCTTTGATATACAACTTAGCATATTGTTTCGCTGTATCGGTAGCCTTAACCGGTAAAAAGTAGGCTGATTTTGTGGGTCGGTCCACAATCAACCAAATCGAGTCAAATCTACGAGGAGCACGAGGTATTCCTACCACAAAGTCCATATTAATCATTTTCCACTTCCATATTGGAATTTCTATGATCTGCGCCAACCCACCGGGCCTTTGGTGTTTGACCTTCACTTGCTGACAATTTGGACACCTCGCCACAAAGTACGCTACATTCCTCTTCACATCATTCCACCAATAGACTTCCTTAAGATCTTGATATATTTTTGTAGAACCTGGGTGCATGGAATATCTATAAGTGTGAGCTTCGGTCATAATTCTTTCCCGAAGACCATCCACATTTGGAACACATAGTCTCCCTTGGTACCGTAGTGTACCATCCTCCCTGCCAAGAGAAAAGGCCACCGTCTTACGTTTATGAATCCCCTCTTTGAGTTGTGCCAACAATGGATCGTTGTATTGCTTCTCCTTGACTTCCACAATAAGTGATGATTCAGCCCTATTTTGCACAATCACCCATCCTTCACTAGGGTCCGCAAAACAAACTCCCAAACTAGCGAATCAGTAAACTTCCTTGGCCAATGGCCTCTGATATGCCTCCAAGTGTTCTAAACTACCCATAGATTTCCGCTAAGAGCATCCACCACAACATTAGCCTTCCCCGGATGATATAGAATATCAATGTCGTAGTCCTTGAGTAACTCAAGCCCTTTGCCTCAGATTCAATTCCTTCTGCTTGAAAATATATTGGAGGCTCTTATGGTCCGTGAATATATCCACTTGGACCACATATAAAAAATGATGCCAAACTTTCAATGCAAATACCATCGCCTCAAGTTCTAAGTCATATGTTGGATAGTTCTTTTCATGATTCTTGAGTTGCCTAGAACCATAAGCTATCACCTTACCATGTTGCATTAATACACACCCAAGTACGATTCTCGAAGAATCATAATAAACTACAAACCCATCCATACCATTTGGTAGGGTCAACACTGGTGTAATAGTCAATCTCGATTTCAACTCCTAGAAGTTCCTTTCACAAGCATCTGACCATTGGAACCTAATTGCCTTCTACATCAATTTAGTCAACGGAGAGGCAAGAGTAGAAAACCGCTCCACAAACTATCTGTAATACCCCGCTAAGCCTAAGAAACTGTGAATCTCTGTTGGAGTTGTAGGCCTCGGCCAATTCTTCACAGCTGCAATTTTCTGAGGATCAACCTTAATTCCTTCAGTAGAGACAACATGACCCAAGAAAGTGATCGATTCAAGCCAAAGTTCACACTTTGAAAACTTTGCATATAATTTTTGTTGATATAGGGTTTGCAGAACTACCCTGAGATGATTGGCATGGTCCTCTCGACTTCGTGAATATACAAGAATATCATCAACGAACACTATCACAAAAGAGTCAAGAAAAGACTTGAAGACTCGATTCATAAGATCCATGAAAGTTGCTAGGGCATTTTTTAGCCCAAAAGACATCACACAAAATTCAAAGTGCCCATATCGGGTTCTAAAAGTTGTTTTCGGAACATCCTGCTCCCTGATCTTCAATTGGTGATACCCGAATCATAAATCAATTTTGGAGAAGTACTTAGCTCCTTGCAATTAGTCAAACAAGTCATTTATCCTTCGCAGTGGGTACTTATTCTTGATTATGTCCTTGTTGAGTTGCCGATAGCCAATACACATTCTCAGTGACCAATATTTCTTCCTAACAAAAACGATCGGTGCACCCCAAGGCGACACACTCGTTCGGATGAAACCCTTTGCTAAGAAGTCTTTCAGCTGCTCCTTTAGTTCCTTTAATTCTGTCGGTGCCATTCTGTAGGGTGGAATAGATATAGGATACGTGTCTGGCATCACATCAATCCCAGAATCAATTTCCCTATCTGGTGGGATCCCAGGGAGCTCTTCAAGAAAGACTCCCGAAGATTCATTAACAACAGGCACAGACTCAAGTGTAGGTTCCTCAGCGTCGGTGTCTGTTACCCGGACCAAATGGATGACACACCTATTGGTAATCATCTGTATGGCCTTAAGTTAAGAAATAAACCTACCCTTCGGCACAACATCATCCCCCTTCCACTCAATGACTGGCTCATTTGGAAATTCGAACATAACGGTCCTGGTTCGACAATCAAGCTTAGCAAAATATGAATAAAGCCAGTCCATCCCCATTATTACATCAAAATAGTCCATCCCCAATTCAATGAGATCGGCCATGGTGTCTCGACTATGCAAAATGACGACACAATCCCTATAAACCCGCCCGGCCAAAATAGACTCACCAACCGGAGTAGAAATAGAGAACGACTCATGAAGATGTTCCGGTTCTATCCCAAATTCCATAGCAACATAAGGAGTGACATCTGACAAGGTGGAACCTGGATCAATAAGAGCATACACATCATGAGATTGGACAGTCAATATACTTCTGACAACATCTGGAGAAGCCTCTGAATCCTAGCGACCCCTCATAGCATAGAAATGGCCGGATCCTCTCGAACTCTATACTCCACCCCTAGATGCACCATGCCCTGAGGGTGTTGGATTGACTCGAGCTGGAGGAGGTGTTGCGGATGTAGTAGCTACAGAATTGGCTGGATATGACGTGCCCCTGCCCGCACCCGAGCGAGCGCAATGAGAATCCCTTTGAATGTGACCCCACAATCCACACCAGTAGCATATGGGTAAGTCAATGTAGCATATCCCTATGTGCATCTTTCCACACCTAAGGCATGGGGGCCTTTGCTGCTGCTAAAATCTAGCACCATGCTGACCCTGCTGGTAGGAGCCTCTGTTGTCCTGACTGGGCCTGAAACGGCTCCACTGCTGCTGATCGGGCCCTGATGGCGGTGCACTAACCGAAAACTGAGCACAGGACTAAGATGGCCCTGATGGCCCTCCCTTGAATACTGACCTGCCACCACTAGAAGAACCACCAAAGTTGCCCGCACACCGGGCCTTATTACTACCCTCTCGCTCCATTGTGTTCCTCAATCTGCGAGTCTCTGTGGCATGAGCAAATGCCACCAGTTTCCATAATTCATATCGGAATTCAAGGCAGATGTAGCGGCCTCATTAATTACTAAGGGATTTAGGCCCTGCACAAACCGATGCACTCTAGCCTCCATAGTGGACTACATGTAAATAACATACTTGGACAGGTGTGCGAATCTCATATGGTATTCCCACACACTCAGGCTACCTTGCCTCAGGATCTTGAACTCAACGGCATGGGCTGCCTTAGTCTCAGTAGGCAAGAAATGATCAATGAAGGCATCGGCAAACTCACCCCACCTCGCCAAAGGGCTCCCCTCCTCATAGGACTTCTCCCACAGCTCAGACCAAGAATATGCCTCTTCTTTCAGGCGGTAGGAGGCCAATTCCACTGCCTCTGGCTCAGTAGCATGCATAACTCGGAGAGTCTTGTGCATCTCATCAATGAAGTCTCGGGGGTCCTCCTCTGGGTTAGTACCCGTGAACACTGGAGGATCAAACTGGAGAAATCTATTCACCCTAGAAATAGAAGAAACCCCTGGCTGACTGGAAGAAGTGGGTGCAACATTCGATCTCTGGGCTTGGGAAGCTACTATCTAAGCCAACATCTGTATTGCTCCACTAAGATCAACATCAGAAACACCAGAATTGGAAGCTGAAGCTGGAGGTGGAACTGGAATATCAGTTGGAGGGACCGTTGCACCCTCAGTAGGTGTAGGGACTGGTGATGTCTGGTTAGTTGTAGTAGAATCAGGCAGTGTAGTAACTAGAGGGATATACTCACCCCTCGGGTGTTCACCCGCATCATCAAATATAGAATTCACTGCTACTCCTGGGGTGACATTCGCTCTTTGGCCAGTTCTTACCTTCTTCTTAGGCGCCATATATTGAAAGTTAGAGCAAAGCACGAGTTAAAGGAGGAATTATCTTACAATCAGCTTTATCACACTATCGAGAACATGGAAGAAGGGTATTATTCCTAAATGCCCAAGCAGCATCCTAATTATAGATGTGGTCGACAACACACCGATAAGGAATCTGCTAGACACGACTCCGAGACATCCTAGGACACTTTAAAAACTTAGGCTCTGATACCAAGTTTGTCATGCCCTGAACTCAGGGAGAGCGACCGGCGCTCAACCGACTAAACCCGGCCGAGCAATCCTATTATATTTCATTCTACCCAAACTTATTCATGAATAAAGAGAATACATATTTTTGTTAATCAAACAATAAAGTGATCATGGTTGCAATACCAATTCTTACCATTAGTTACTTCATTTTAAAGTCTCAAATTTCACACACATGTTTCATAGTCTGAAGTCGAATAAGTAATTCAAACACAGCATAACTAGTTTGACTTCCCCAGCACCAATATACAACCCACACTATGTCTGTGGAGCGTCTAATAGATACAGAAGTTTATTATGATAATGTCGACAACAAGGCCTCGGCTATACCTCAAACACAATACACAAGGAACAAAATATACATGACCCCTAAATGAAGTGGGGCTCACCAAGTCTGTTGGGAAGAGAGTGTATCGCTATCACTGATCGGTGTCTCCTGTTGTGGAACCACCTGTATCCATTGAAGATGCAGTGCCCCTGGCAAAAAGGGACGTTAGTACATATGGAATAGTACTAGTATGAATGACAAAACGCCCTCTCAATAGAATGATAAATAATACGAGCAAGTACAATCATAATAACAGTGAAGCCTCAAACAACATCAAACCTCAAATTAGGATTAAGACAATGTTCAAATAAATTTCCATATTTTAAGTTGAGAGGTCTTTAATACCAATATGCCACTGTTCACGATACCAGTATTCACGATACTAATACCACCATACCCTTAGCATGGAGTCCAATCACTGCCACGCCCCAAAACCGAGGAGCGCGACCGGTGCTCAACCGAGTGAACCCGACCGAGCAAGCCTGTTAGATTTCATTCTACCCAAACTCATCCACTAATGGAGATAATACATATTTTCATTAATTAGAGAACATGGTGTTCATGTCTACAATACCAATTCATTTTCAATAACTTCATCATTTTTAATGTCTCGAATGGACAAGTAATACAACTACAAC
>AWOL01S0059405.1:19909-39203 GCA_000715115.1 Nicotiana otophora | reverse complement strand
TCTTCTTATTTTCTTCCTTTTAATATTTCTTGGTCTATTGCTAATTACACACTTTCTACGCCTTTACGGAAAGAAGAAAGAGAATAGGCTTTTTGTGAAATAATGTATAGAACCACGATTACCCGTATTATTATTTATCTTTTGCATTATGTGCATTTTATTTTTTCTGAAATCGTATTACTGTACCAATCACTTTGTAATACCTGTCGAAGTTTGATACTTTATTATACAATGATTAGATAATAATTCAAGTATAATTTAAATTATTTCTACATAGGGTCTACACTTTTTTATTTTAAAAAAAAATTTGCACCACCAAACTTAGAATTAATTACTATAAAATAATGATTAAAAAGTCCGTTGAAAAATTAGTCGTGATGTATTTTTCTCATTGTTTAAATTGAATGATATATAGTTTTATTCTTTTAGTATTTTCAGTTATGTTAATGTATTACTTTTTCTTTTTATACTGATCAAAATTTGAATAATAAAACATATTAATTTTATTCCCAAATAGTTGATGAAAAGTAATTTTTTGGTTCTTTGAAATAATAATCGTGATTTTTAATTATTAAAAAATTTTAACAATAAAATTTGTATTTTGTTCTAGTTTAATGACATAATATTAAAAATAAATTAATCTCCCGATTACTCTAAATACTAATCAAATTAACCTTAAACTGAAAATATTGCATTTTTTTCTAGTTTCATTTGATATGATTGAGATACTATTTAGGGTATAATACAATTTTCATCTCAATAGTTATTTGTTGAGATTTTTTAAAAATAATTAATTGTATATTTATGTATTTTGAAATTTATATAGTGTTGAATTCTTATTGAATAGGGGAAGTACCCAACTAACTTCGATCACAGAGGGATAAGTATAATCATGTATGACAATACTTCTCATACTTCCTAATACATAATAATTTTTAAAAGAAAAAAAATCCACAAATTAATTATCTTAATTTTTACTTAAGATATTCTCAAATCATAGTTTAGAAAGGGGATACTTATTATACAAATTGAACAAATTTTAATATTCTATAATAAAAAGGGGGACTTGAAACTATATTTTATTCTTAAATATTATTTTCCTAATTTTATAAAGTATTCCAATTGAAATTGCAATTTAATGAGAACTTTGTATAAAATTATATCAATTGATAATAATATAAGAACATCTGAATGTAAATCTACATAAATTATGACTATTTATTTTTTAATAAAATCTTATTTACATGAAATAGTTAATAAATAAAATAATATTTCTTAAGGAGATAATAGAATTGTCATATATAAATGTATGTTACCATAGTATTTTTAATCAGGTGAACAATTGAATTATAAAATTACCAAAAAGATAATTTTTCTAGGGAAAAATACTTATTGAAAAAATAATAATAACAATCAAGTAATGCATTTAATGAAGATAGTGAATGTTGAATGGAAAGTGGGGTCCACCTGAAGAATTTAATAACTTATGGCCACATTAGTTTTGATTTTTTCTCATATTAAGAACCCACAACCAAATTTTTGAACCTAGTATACAAGCAAACAATGCACTAATATATTTAAAATGATCATTATGCCCTTGGTCGACCTTCTCTTCTCTCTTCTATATAATAGAAAATAAAGCAAAAATGATTACTCATGGATCAATTTAGGCTAAAAATTACTCTAACTTTAGAAGAGTTGAGATAGCCTAGGTCAAGATGGACTGAGCTCAACAAATACACGGGTTAATGACCGGCCCAACATTGAGCGAGTTGGGCGGATTAAATGGATTTGAGCTCAAATTACCACCCCTAGTTTCAGCTTCCTCCATACATGTAAATTCTTAAAATAATGAATAATTAACCTAAATAGCCATCTACCTAACCGCTTAAACTAAAAATAACCAGTGGATATGTATATATTTTCATATACAATATGTATATAATCGTATGTAAATAGTATATAATCTACGTATATCGGCTAAAAAGATAAATATTTAATACGACTGGTTATTTGCATAAAGATCCCTGAAATAATTGGGCAATTTATGCTATATACCTGTCTAATACAAAATAATTATCCGTTTTTACCTACTCTCAAACGAATTACACTAAATAACTATCCGACCAAAAGTATTTACCCGCATACCCAACTTTATAATTTATTCTTATACTGCAAATGCCCTACACTTATCCCCATCCTTTTCTTCTCATTTTCTTTTTTTTTTTCCTTTTTGACTGAAGCTTATATTTGGTTCCAAACGTTTATGTCCCCTATGTTCTTTTATAAAAAATCTCAAAGTAGGCTTTCTCTGTACTTAGTAACTATGCTGATTTTTTATTTTAATTTACCGGTGATGATTTAGAGTTTTAAAAAGGTCAAACGCATAGACAACCCTCTAAATCTGTGCGAATATTTAATTTAGCCATCCAAATTAAATCTATAACCATTTGAATACTTAATCTTTATTTAAATTGTGCCACTTAGAGCATATTTGGCCAAGGTTCTTGGAGGTTAGAAGTACTTGTTTTGCTTATGGGCGTGTGTTTGAAAAGTTGGTATTAAAAAAATCCACCATTGAAGTACATTGAAGCTTGAAATTCATAAACTAAGTTTGATATTATGTAGTTGTTTCGTCTCACTGGAGTGTCTTTGAAATGTCAATTGGAGGTTGTGGCTAAATTTTGAGTCAATTTGATATAGATTTTGGAGTAGATTTTCCAATGTTGAGTTGAAATTGAGTTGCACTAGTGAAGAAGATGAATCTATACTGTATACTAAAATGATTCACTATACCATTTTGGTATAGATTGTGAGTTGAAATTGGGTTTATTGAGTTTGTGGTTATTTTGATTCGATTCTGATCGGGTATGTTCGAAATATTAATTAGAGGATGTGGCTATATTCTGAGTCAATTTGGTGGAAATTTTAGAGTAGATTTTTAATTTTTGGGTTGAAATTAAGATGAACTAGCAAAGAAGACAAATTTGTAGNTTCGGGAATTAACAAGTAAAATTGTATACCATGTTGGTATAGTTATATGCCATATTGGTACCATGTGATAGTTTGAATATTTTTTGGTTGTTTTAGTTGCATTTTTAAGTGAATTCTATTATGAAATTATTTATATGAAAATGATTTGCAGTGCTGGAATTTTTTTGTGCCGATGGACATAAATTATATGTATTATGTAATAGTTTTTAAAGTTATAGGCAATTGTTGGAACGACCCCATACAACTATATACCCTGTTAGTATACGAAATGAGCAAGTTGCTTTGCGGATATTTAGCTTGCAATGCGAGCATATAATTTTCTCATACTTTTATTGTATCTTTTAATGTTTTGGTACAGTANTACTACTAATTTTTTTTGAAGGAATGAACCAATCCTCTATATACCAAAATAACATATTATAAACTATTTTGGTTAATTCACTAGTGTATAATTTATTGTATTGAACTGGCGAAGAAGTATTTGTATTGTATACCAAAAAGATATACTATATACCATTTTGATATACAGTTAATTCCAATGATATACTATTATAGTATACTATATAATGTAACGGTATACTCTTACAATTAAGTCCTTTTAGAATTTTTTGAATTTTTTATTGACAACTGATATTATTTCAGTTTAATAATTGAATTAAAAAAATCTTTTTAAAACTCTTTGCGTATAATTGTATACCTTGTTGATATAGCTATATACTATATTGGTATCATATGTTAGTTGGAATATTTTTTGGTTGTATTAGCTACATTTAATTGGTACATTATTTGATTTTTCTTTAGTAATAGTAGAATAGTACATTATCTTAAATTTTTTTAATTTTCTTTTATGCACGTGTATTATACAATCATTTTGATTTTTCTTTATGCGTTTGTTTTATATGATAGTATTCTAGTATAATATCTTGAAATACATTATTATATTAATATGTGGTACACTATTTTTTGATTTTTCTTTTTATGCATGTGTATTATGTAATAGTAGTATAGTCATATATAGTTGTCTGAAATTAACTAGTAGAACTGTACACCCTATTGGTATAATTATATGTCATATTGGTATAATATGGTAGTTGGAATATTTTTTGGATGTTTTAGCTGCATTTTAAGTGAATTCTATTCTGAAATGATTTATATGATCATGTTTTGTTTTGTTGGATTTTCTTGTACCTATGGACATAGATTTTGTATATTATGTAATAGTTTTTATAGTTATATGCAGTTGTTGGAACGACCTCGTACAATTATATACCCTATTAGTATAACTATATGCTATATTGGTATCATATGCTAGTTGAATTATTTTTTGGTTGTATTAGATGCATTTAATTAGTACACTATTTGATTTTCTTTTAATAATAGTAATATAATATAATATCTTGAAATACTTTATTATATTAATATGTGGTACACTATTTTTTTTATTTTTCTCTTTATGCATGTGTGTTATGTAATAGTAGTATAGTCATATAATTTTCGGGAATTAACAAGTAAAATTGTATACCATGTTGGTATAGTTATATGCCATATTGGTACCATATGATAGTTTGAATATTTTTTGGTTGTTTTAGTTGCATTTTTAAGTGAATTCTATTATGAAATTATTTATATGAAAATGATTTGCAGTGCTGGAATTTTTTTGTGCCGATGGACATGGATTATATGTATTATGTAATAGTTTTTAAAGTTATAGGCAATTGTTGGAACGACCCCATACAATTATATACCCTGTTAGTATACGAAATGAGCAAGTTGCTTTGCGAATATTTAGCTTGCAATGCGAGCATATAATTTTCTCATACTTTTATTGTATCTTTTAATGTTTTGGTGCAGTGTATAATCGTAGATAGTTGTAGCAATATTCTAGAGCAATCATATACTCTGTTGGTATACATGTATACCATATTGGTATCATATGGTACTACAAATCTTTTTTGCTACTTATACTTTTATTGTATTTTTTAATATTTTATTATTATTTATATTATAACTAGTATACATTGAGATTTGGTGGCCATAGATTATGTTTTCTTGCTCCATAACTGGTTGTGTTACTGTTAATGATAGAGTGTGTACTGACATTTGTAGGGAAGAAGATCAAGGTTTGCATGGCAATCACATGTTAGGTTCTTAGAATCTGATTATATAATTTATGGTGCTCAGCAGCAGTCAGTGTGATATTCAATGAATTAGATCAAGTGATAACTGATATTATTTCAGTTTAATAATTAAATTAAAAAAATGAAAAAAGACAAAAGGTATATTATACTAGTTATATTAAAAAAAAGGTAAATAAATATTTACTATATCAGTTATTTTTTCTTATTGTATAAAAACAAGAATAATAAAAAATAGTAAAAATAGTAAATGAAATTAGATTATGAAGAGAAAAAGAATATAAAAAAGAAGTTAAATGTAATTAGACAAGGAACAAGAAATAAAAAAAATAAAAGAAAAAGAGTTAAGTAGAATTAGAAAAGGAACAAGAAATAAAGAAAAAATAAATAAATAAAGAAGGAGTAAAAATTGAGTGTGAAATAAGTTATGATAAAAATAATAATAATACGATTTGAGCAAAAATAAATGAATAGAAAAAGAGAAAAGAGAAAAAAATAAGAAGAAAACGAGAAAAAAGAAAAGGAGAAAAGAAAGAAAAAACGAAAAAGGAAAAGAAGCATAGAAATAAAAAAGAATTGGAGAAAAAAGAAAAAATTCCGCACAAAAACTATTATGGGTAGGAAATATAATTATTTTAATGGGTAGAAAAATAAATAAGTAGGTTAGGATAAATAATTTTATTTTTGTGAGTAAGTGTGTTATTCACCTTAATTTACATACACTAAAAAAAAGGAAAAAAACTTCTTTTATATAATTCCCTTTTGAAAAGAAATAATAGCTTTTTAAGATACACTATTTGTGGTGTCCCATATATGAGCGTGAAATGTAAAGTTGAAAGAATATATAATGTTATACGTCTAAAAATAATAATGGGTCAACTGACCAAAAAAACAAACAAAAAAAAAAAACAATGAAGAAGAGTTCTGTATTGGATTAGAATTAGAAAAGAAGAAAAGAAAAAAAAAAGAAAGAATNATATAATGTTATACGTCTAAAAATAATAATGGGTCAACTGACCAAAAAAACAAACAAAAAAAAATAAACAATGAAGAAGAGTTCTGTATTGGATTAGAATTAGAAAAGAAGAAAAGAAAAAAAAAAGAAAGAAAAAGGAAGCTCCAAAGGAAGATCAGTTCATCTCAAACCCCAAGCATTGAAAGCATTAAACAAACACACCTCTCTCTCTCGAACTCACAGACTATAACCACACCGATAATTCCCTACAATCTTCTTTCACTCTCAACAGCGAAGAGAGAGAAAAGTGCCCTAAATAGAAATCGGAGCAACCAATTGTATCCAAAATCGTTAAAAGGGGTTTATTTTTCACACCCAAAGCTTCAGTCTTTGTGCAGATTTTAATGAAGTAGGTTGGTTTTCTATCTCTATAATTTTCACTTCTTTAATTTTTTACCAAATCCGAATAGTGACCACACCGTTATTCTTTTTTTGGGTATCTGAATTTAGATAAATATCTGATTTTTACGTGTTTGACTTGTCTATAATTGGGAAAGGTTCTTGTTGTTTGATCCGATTTTGTTCTATTTATAATTGAGTAAACAATTGCTTTCGTTATTGATCGTGATATTTCTTGAAATGGGTTCACGGTGAATTTTTTTGGGTGTTTATGGAAATTGGTAAAAGATTATTTTATTTGGAGTTGAAAGAAATTGGAGAAATATTGAGGTCGAGATTAAATTCTAAGGCTATAATCTGCTTAGAATAGAGTTGTTGTAAGTTGCAGGTTGGTTCTTGATGAATATTTTGGATATTTGTATGGTCTAAATTAAAGATTTCCTTTTTGGGGTTTAGAGTGATTGGAGATTTTGTCCCCCATAAACAGAATATTAATGCGTACACATTTTTTTGGTTAGGGATTTCTGCAATGCACCGTGTAGCAAGTGCAGGCAACACATCCAATTCGGTTCGGCCTAGAAAGGAGAAGAGGTTGACATATGTTTTGAATGATGCAGATGACACTAAGGTTAGTGATTGATTGAAAGCTGTCTTTTTTTCTGTGTAAACTATGGTGACTAACTTTTCCGCTGATGTTGATTGTTTCCCTTAGTGTCCTCCGCCCCTGGTTCCCTCACTTTCGTCCTTCTCTTATGCGCATTATGTTTTATTTATCTATTCTGAATAGCCGGGAAGCTGAACTAAGCGGAGTGGAAATTGTGATTGCTTCGTTTTTGGTTCAAGCAGAACCATGAGATTGGACAGAAAAGAGAAATTATCTAGTATTGGAATGAAATTGATGTGCATAGAATGAAATGAATAAGGAGAATTCATATGCGGACCTAGACAAATTTGAGATGGAAGGTAGTTAACTTTTTTTATTTTCCAAGCGTCAGTTCTAATAAAACATTCTCAAAGTGTTCCACACTCCCAAAAAGGCCGTTATTCCCTTACTTTTACTGATAATGGTGATATCCAAGTTCGTTCGCATGCATTTTGATTAATCCACCTATTCTTGCTACTTCCCACTAGCACAATGACTTGGTAACTTTCATTAAGGCTTAGATTGATGTGAAGAATTCACCTGGCATTGCCTCGCCTGAGATTTGAAGCTTGTTCCCAAGGTTGTTACTCCATCTATTCAACTACTAAGGCACCCATTGAGGGCACCCTTACTCCCTGATACCATTGGACGTTCTTTGTTACCTCTCTTTTGGGTGCCTAAGATTTGTATGACATGTCCATGTGCGGGGTCCAAAGATCATAAAGATAGTCAACCGCTTTTCAGGTGGTAGTTTATTTGAAGCAGCCATAAGCTGCAATTTGCTAAAAAAAAATGGATGTCCTTGATTTGAAAGTTCAACTGAGCAGAGATCAACCAGCAACATAAAGTGTTCACGCCATATCTTCTTTTGCTGCTAGGAGTTGCTCATTTTTTTATACTTCATCTCCTTAATTTTAACATACAGCCAAAGGTACCGATATACATATGCTAAAATGGGAAAGGATAAAAACAATATGAGGTGTAGCATATGGGATTGGGCTGCATTTTAGTTGGTGTAGAGATCAGATGAGATGGTGCCTCTTTTACTATACTCGGTTGGAGTGAATGGTGGATGGTTGTATAGAAGCGTGTGTGAGAAAGGGCTGTAGAAGAGTATATCTGGGTTATTAAAGTTACGATATAAATTCCTTCTCAGAAAAAGAAGTTAAGATATAAATTGAATGGCGAAGAAGTATGCTAGCTAGGGATGGAATCTCTCTCTCTCTCTCTCTCAAGGGCTGAAGGGTGTGGTTGTTTGTACATTGCTTCTACTATTAAAGACAAAAAAAGCTGAGAAGGCTTATCTAGTCCAGCTCTGCCTACGTTGATAACCAAATTTTAAGTGGATGCTCAGTGTACCAGTTATACTTTGACTTGTTAAATATCTTGTACGAATGCCTTAGCATGGATTCCTAAATTATACAATGTCACTTATTTATTGGCGGAGAGCCGTTACACATCCCAATAAAATAAAATAAAATAAAAATGGAGAGCTGTTACCGATAAAATACCATTCTGTATCAAAGTTACCATGTGTTTTGGGGATGTTAAAAATATAAAGTAGTGATTTAAAATATCAATATTAGCTACCAAAATTGTTATCCTTTCCTTTTCTTTTCTGATGATTTCATAGCATCAAATAGGTGCACAAAAACAGTGAAGTACAAGATTTATATACCACGAGTCAACAGGGCTCTTAACTTGTTATCCATCCAATGCAAGCTACGTTAGCTTGTGCTTTAATTTACAAATCATCTTCCAAGGCCACTGTCCTCTTCTACCCCCTTTAGCCATAAGTACATTGTAGCATGAATTCTCTGTAAACATCACATCTTTTCTAGCTTTCTAGTGTAGGACATACTTTTTCTTACAATTTTATTGTGCTTTTGTCTATAGATCAAACACAACTTAAGAGAATATGTGATTCCAACAGTATTTTCTTGTCAATTTTATTATTTTAAGTCTTTAATATTACATAAGTACTAAGTTAGAAATAGTAATTTTCCAATCAAGCTTTCTAAAATACATTGACGCCTGCTCTGAAGAAGCCTATGTATAGTGTAAAATGTTTTAATTTAGGTAGCAAATTGCAAGATCACTCCCATCTACAATTCAAAGCAATGTAGCATTAGCTGACACTTTCTTCTGTATTAAACTGAAAAGTTTCTTTGCTAACTCAGATTCATTCCTGTGACTTAAGTCATTAATATTTTCCCTTTTTACATCTATATCTTTGAAAGGTTATGCTGTCTCCGTCTTCTCTGTCTATCTTTTGTTGTTTGTTATAAAATGTATTCATGTGAAGGATCCATCTCACCTCCTGTCCTGGCAACCAAGAAAGAAATGAACTCCTTGATGCAGTTTGACTTAAATTAATTTAAGTTCTATTACAAGGTGGTTATCTTGAAGATTGTTCATCTTTCTTTCACTACTTTTTGCAGGTACACTATGTTAGTATATATCCATTAAATGCATCAGTTTTGCATGTATTCCTTTCATTTTTTGCAGTTCAACAAATTCTGTTCAGTTACTTTGTTTTTCATCTCTGCTAAATGATTTATAACCGTTGGTTCATGACATTTTTCTGTTTACAGCATTGTGCAGGTGTAAATTGTTTGGCTGTATTGAAGTCATCAGCAGCTGATGGATGTGACTACCTATTTACTGGGAGTAGAGATGGCACATTAAAGAGATGGGCGTTGGCTGAAGATGGTGCCACCTGCTCCGCTACATTTGAGTCACATGTCGACTGGGTACTGGCCTGTCTGGCTTGCTAGTTTTATTTCCCTGGGCTCCTGCTGAAGTTTAATTTCATCTAGTTTTCAATATATATACTCGAGAAGAATATGTGTTCCTCAGATGAGGATCACCAAGTATTAGTTCCTAGCTTCTGCAGTGCTCCATTTTGGCGTGGAATTCAGCAGATTAGATGAGTGAATCTCGCAACCTGGTGCACATACCAGGATGTGTTGTTGACTTGTCCTTGAGATACTTAATTTAATATTTGGTGATGTAACTATATCCTGTTATATCATGTTTATTGTGAATATCACAGACGTTGAGTTGTTCTTGGGGCTCATTAATTGTGCAGGTAAATGATGCAGTTCTTACAGGCAGTAACAGATTAGTGTCATGCTCCTCAGACACCACAGTCAAGGTTTTATTTCTCTTTTGAACTTTTTATTATATAAATTTGTGTACAACTTTTACAGTTTCTATATAAAACTAATTTCGAAATTTCTTTTGCTCTGCAAAATTTATGTGGATCATTAGGTGTGGGATGGCTTATCGGAGGGCTCTTGTATTAGGACACTCCGTCAGCACTCTGATTACGTCACCAGCCTAGCTTCAGCAGAAAAAAATGTACAATTTTTCCACAAAACCTTTTAGTATTGATTAATCGTTTGATGAATCAAAGTTAAGGCCGAATATTTCGGGTTTAATGTGAGTATTTCCCTGTAATTTCTGATTTGTTGTTACCATAATAACAGAGTAATGTTATTGCATCTGCTGGTCTTGGTGGTGAGGTTTTTATATGGGATCTTGAAGCTGCACTTGCTCCGACATCTAAATCAGGTGATGCAACCGAAGAAGACTGTTCAAATGGTGTCAATAGTTCAGGAAGTTCATTGCCCATGACAAGCATCCGTCCTATTAGTTCGAGCAATAACATTTCCTTGCACACCCAGTCTCAAGCATATATTCCTGTGGCTGCAAAAGGCCATAAGGAGTCAGTATATGCATTGGCAATGAATGAGAGCGGATCCCTTCTTGTTTCTGGTGGAACTGAGAAGGTATATTTCTGGTTGTTAGGTTAGTTTTTAATCTTTTGGAATGTGCAGTTAGCTTACTACCAAAGCAGCTGTGTGTATGACTGTGTTCTGATTTTCTTCTAGGTTGTGCGTGTTTGGGACCCAAGAACTGGTTCCAAGACCATGAAGCTAAAAGGTCATACAGATAATATTAGGGCACTACTGATAGATTCTACTGGCAGGTATGTTGGATAAACGATGCTGTGAAGGCATTTTGACTGCTTTTAGCTCAAGTTGCAATATTCTTTGTTCATCTAAATACCATTGCTTCTAGCTGCAAAAAAGAAGTGGCAAAAGCTAATTTAATTGTCTAGGCATAATAATATATTAAGACTCACAAAATCTTAATCGTAAAACAATATACTATATAAGTTATTATCAAATACATAAAATAAATGTATAAATAAACTGTGATCTCTCAGGCGTCATTGTTCTGTCTCCCAACATGAAGTTATATTATTGGTCCATGTTCCACGTAGCTTTAGAGAAGTACATTTTGTATCCATATCTAGATGTTTTGCACTTGGGTTAAGTTCCTATATTGGTCGAGGCATCCCTAGTGCCTTCAGAGTATGGGTAGTGCGACCCATTGAATTCTTTTGAATAACGATTTTACTCCATTTTTGTAGGTTCTGCATATCTGGGTCATCTGATTCCATGATTAGGTAAGTATGGATTGTTCCATTACCTAGTTTTCATAGACAACGGCTTCCTTTGCGTGGTAGGTGGTTTGGTATTGAATCCTTAAATTCTGGCAAGTTTATGTTAGTGTAGTAAACAGCTTGGCTATGCTATCTGCATTGTTTTGTGAAAGGAGGTCATACATATTTTCCAAATCATATTTTGTGTTCACACTAGTCTGTTTTTCATCTGATTAGAAACTTCACTTTGCCTTCAACTATTCAGACTGTGGGATCTAGGTCAGCAGAGATGTGTGCATTCTTATGCTGTGCATATGGATTCTGTATGGTCACTTGCTAGCACTCCGACATTTAGTCATGTTTATAGTGGTGGAAGAGACCTCTCTGTAAGTGAACTTGATACAACTTATCCAATATGGCTCTAGCAAAAAAACTGGTTCTCTCTCTCTCTCTCTCTTATGTATATATGTATATATCTCTCTCTATCTCAAGCTCTCTCTGCCCGAATTTCTATGCTTTCAGAGCCATTGTTCTCTTTGCTAAATTTTATTTGCACTTGCAGTTGTACTTGACAGATTTGGCAACAAGGGAGAGTGTATTGCTCTGCACGAAGGAACACCCTATTTCGCAGTTAGCATTGCATGATGACGGCATTTGGGTGGCCACAACTGATTCATCTGTACATATGTGGCCTGCAGAAGTGCGTAATCCCCAGAAAGTTTTTCAAAGAGGGGGCTCATTCTTGGCTGGAAATTTGTCCTTTTCCAGGGCGAGGGTTTCTCTAGAAGGATCTACGCCTGTGAGTTCAACCCCTTTATATCCTTTTCTCATGTTATGGTTAAACATACTTGTAATTGCATCTGCCGGGTTCCAAAATAACTGCTAGTTCTAGATTCCTGTTGAGAAAGGATGCATTTTAAAGACGAACATGCTTATGAGAATCGCAAACTGGCTTCTGTTTAACGACTGAGCACATGAAGAATATATTTGGATTTTGAGTTTATGTTGGATTTTCTTATTTCTCATGGAGTTTACAAGGTGTACAGAAGACATATTTCGCCCTTTTATGTTCTGTTTGCTCTGTGTTCTCCTGGGCTAACCAAGAAAGTTTCATCAAATTCAAATGCCTATTGTCTATTGACATGCTAACATAAGTTGCTATATGTAAGACTGTATTCGGGAACTTATTAAAGAGGAGAGTATTAGGATTTATTATTTTTTGTGCTCTCTATGGATCATTTGTATTTCTAAGTCAAAATCTTTTTTTCTTTTTCTTTTTCTTTTTCTTTTTCTTATGTGACTTAGCAATTGTAGTTGATCCTTTGCTTTAAATTCCAAAGTGTTTGAGGGAATAAGCAAGCAATTTATTCCCAAATATTCTTTTCTTTCTTTATTTCTTCACATATTTAAATCTTGAAAAACTGACAGTTGGCCAATAATGTAGGTGCCTGTCTATAAAGAACCATCTCTTAGCATTCCTGGAACTCCAGGAATAGTGCAACACGAGATTTTGAACAACAGAAGACATGTCCTGACTAAGGTAAATTTGTCTTGCCTTTTTCCCTTGTGGCTTCTGACTTATTTTTTTAATGGGTTAAACTATCTTTGAAAGAATATAATCATGTAACCTGATTCTGGATTGTGCTTTTAAAGGATGCTGCTGGTACAGTGAAGTTGTGGGAGATCACTAGAGGTGCTGTGATTCACAACTATGGAGAGGTTAGAATGTAATGTTTCAAGTGATGTGCTAAGTGATAATGACGTGTTGAGAATGCTTTTACTTAATTTCCTTTGAGTTATGATAATTGTCACCTTCTGCCTCTAAGTTTTTTTTTGTTGTGTCCTCTTAACTTCCTTTCACCATGTTTTTTTTTTCTTTTTTCAAATGTAGGTTTCATTTGAGAAGAAGAAAGAAGAACTTTTTGAGATGGTAAATATCTTTGTAGAATTCTCCAACTTTCATATGCAAATTTCCTTCTGATATTGTTTGCCTCTTTAGGTGAGCATCCCTGCATGGTTCACTGTGGACACTAGGCTTGGAAGCCTGGCTGTACATCTGGATACTCCACAATGCTTTTCTGCTGAGATGTACTCTGCTGACCTCAACATTCCGGGGAAGCCTGAAGATGACAAGGTATTTACTGATACGCTTCATCTGAACTTTTAGATATTTCAGATCTTATTTAGCTGCCATTTTCTTTTTGAAATGGTAAGTATTACTAAATATTTATGCAAGAGATGAACTAACTTCTGCGTTTGGATTTTTTAATACTTAGGTTAATTTAGCTCGAGAAACTCTTAAAGGGCTGTTGGCTCATTGGTTAACCAAACGAAAGCAGAGATTTGGATCTCAAGCTTCGGCCAATGGGGAAGCCCCACCTGGAAAGGATGTATCTACAAGGAATTTGACTGCATCAAGAGTTGAAGTAGACGGTAATGCTGACAATGATTCTGCAGTATATCCCCCCTTCGAATTTTCAGCAGCATCCCCTCCATCAATTATTACAGAGGGCTCTCAAAGTGGTCCATGGAGGAAAAAGATTACTGATTTAGATGGAATGGAGGATGAGAAGGACATGCCATGGTGGGTAATGGATTGTGTGATGAACAATCGCTTGCCTCCCAGGGAAAATACCAAGTAATATTTCAATATAACTGTTTTCTAAGTTGTTCACTGTCCTTGGCTTGCATATTGATATTATATAGTAGCATTTTTTTACAACTAAAAGGCAGTCTTTCTGGAGGGCAGTTACATCTCCATGTTATGATCCTTCCTTCACGTGCAAAATTACTTTTTCCACTGACCAGTTTTCCCCTCTTCTCAATGGGTTTGCAGATGTAGCTTCTACTTGCATCCATGTGAGGGTTCTACTGTCCAGATCCTTACCCAAGGAAAGCTGAGTGCACCTCGCATATTAAGAATTCACAAAGTAAGCATCTTTTCCTTGAATCTCTGGTTTATTCAGTGTTGTGGTGATCTTCAGAGGCCCCTGTTGGCTACTCACGTCACTTGTTATGTTCTGCATTCTACACTTGCACATTTTTCTTTTCGTGGTTCTCTTACAAATCTATTGCAAAATAATCTACATTATGTAGAGGACGAATATGACAAAGTTGCACTGATTTGTTTTTCAGGTCATCAACTATGTCGTTGAAAAAATGGTTCTTGACAAACCCATGGATAATATAAACTCAGATGGAACTGGAGGACAGGTTACACACCCAGCTCTTGGAGGAGATGGCTTATTTCGGACTGGGTTGAAGCCTTGGCAAAAGCTTAAGCCATCTATAGAAATCTTGTGCAATAACCAGGCAAGTTCAGGTTTCTGTCTTCTAGTGTGTGGTATGCTTAACTGGTTAAGAATTAATTTCAAGCACTGTTTTGTTTTTCCATTTCATCTTCTTGTACTTTATGGAAGCTTTGAAAGTCATATTTTAGCATGAGGACTGCCAAACAATCTTTGTATATGTTGGAGGATGTGGTAGATAATTGGTCAATTGGTAATATGTAGGCTCTGCTCACTCTGGTTTCTGGTTAATGAACTCCCTTTTGTTCTTTTACCAGGTTTTATCTCCTGATATGAGCTTAGCAACTGTCCGTGCCTATATATGGAAGAAACCTGAAGATCTTGTCCTCAACTACCGGGTGTTGACGAGCAGGTGATAGGATTATTTTTATCAGGTATATTCATCATTTTTTCTTTACCTATTTTGTTAAGGGATAGATGAGAAGGAGTTAGTTTGGGGCTTTGATGCAGACCAAATACTCATGCTATGTGGTGACAAATAACAATCTTCAGCGCTATTCCATTAGTATGATTTAAGAGTTGTAATTGCTTTTCCTGGTTACATATCCAAACAATCTGACAGTTTCACCTCCAGCTCTGAGTTCGTGACAAAACAAACCAAAAATCTTCTTCAGGAGCACTGCTATATATCTCAAAGATGCAATCATATGTCCTACCTACGTTTTACTTGATCTCCTGTTTGCTAGCTCACGCTTGTCTGCTTTTGCTTTGATAGCTTGCTGCATTGACTAAACTATTGAGAACTTATGTTTTCCTTGCAAATGGACATTGCTATATTCTTCCTGCTTCCCTTCAAATTGAAAATAATCAAAAACCCTGCCTTGGACTTTCAAAGGATCTGCTAACCAATTCTCTCCCTCCCTCAATCTTCTGATTATTGGCTAGTTGATTACTGTTATCAGGTAATCCTTGCTTCTACTTGTATTAGAGCATGTTCCTTCTTTCCCTGCGTCCCTTTACCAAAACGTAAAACCTAGTAAACTGGAGAACTCTTTGGTTTTCAATTGTCTCTTGTTTTCGCTTATTGGTGCTGGTTGTAAAATGAGGAAAAGTTGGATTCTTCCACGGTCGTTACAGCATGTAATGTAGTTTTGAGGTATAGGTGCCATGATATTCTTTTATTTTTAGATTATATGAATAAGTGTTTTCTAAAGGCAAATAGAGAAACCACAACTATCACATGTTTTCTGTTTTTTTATTCATATACAGAGGAAGGCATGCTTGAGCAAATCATATACAAAGGTTTAGCATTCAACTGGCTGCCGGCTGCTGTCATGATTTATTGCTTCCTTGTAGATCTGGGATTCAAGTGGTTGGATTATTAGGAAAATTCACACGAGGACCACTTTGCTGTTTGCACGTCGTTAAGGTGGTAATTAATATTGAATTTTGGTTTTTGGCGCTTTTAGAAAAAATAGAAAGCTTGCATTTGCTAATGGAAGGATTTTTGGTTTTGAGGGTACATGAGACTGAATTCTCAAAAGAACGAGCTCATGACAATGTCGGGAGCCTGTAGATTTATATATATGAGGCTATAATGCAAATGCAAGGGTTTGGATGTTTGGATTGTCTTCCAACAACCTCACCGTAGGGAAGGTGAATAATCTCCGGAAGTAAAATTTACCTCTTCTGACCGAACTAATTTATATATTTACTTTCTTTCGTGTTTCATTTACGTTGTAAATCTTCTTTGTTATTAGTATTCTCAGTTTTAGTGGGGAAGATTTGATGATAGGCATTTACATAGCAGAGCAAATTGTTTTTACATCGACCTAGCCAGTTCTTACTGACGTTGCTATGGTGTTGCTCTGAATTTCGGACATGGTTTGTGCTTCTGTATTTAGAACTATATCTATCAATCATTCAAATTTTGAATGAAATATTCTGGAAATAATGATGGAAAATAGAAGTGCAGTCCTAAAAAAATAATGGTGTTTGCTGGGGTCGGACAAACTTGGATTATAAGGTTCATTGCCACAATGCTAAAAGTTGCAGGATCTCCAAATTTGACACTTTATACTTTAAAGGTTCAATATAGTATCTTAATAAATTCATTTTTTTCCGTTAATGATTCTACTTGAGAACTTTACTACTAATATTGTTTAAGAGCACAAGATTAACAATTAAATTTTGCAACTTAATGCACCATCTTTTAATGATTTTCTCATGATTTAACTAGTATCTTAACTTTCAAGACGTTATTTGGACTATAATAATTTGAAGAAACACACAGATGAAATATTTTGAAAACGTTCCATACTATCTCAATTGCTACAGTAGTTAGACTATTATTAATTCATATTGCAAAAATGTATCCCGTGTGGACAATTTAATGAAGAGCTTCCTCCAAATGCTTTAGAGTAAAATTCCTTCTGCTGTTGAGAGACTTTGATTTTTTTTTCTTTTCCATCAAACAAAAAACATTTCAATTATCCAGCAAATGACATGAACTTTTTAAATGCAAAGATGGAGAAGCCGAATCTGGCAACATCAGTTGAAATTCACAGCACTGCAGACCAACACAAAATAGTAGTAGAGGTAATAAAATGTACTTGCACATCTTGGCACCTATTTACACGATCAGAGTCAGGAATCTCGAACTCTCCCCTGTAAATTCTTTTCCTTTGATCAGCGCCAATACCACGTGAAGATACCATTGGTCTGTTACTAATCTTTCAAAACTTTGGCGAGAGCATCAAAAACTCCCTGTAAAGTAACATCCTCCACAATGAGAACCTTATCCCTGGATTTCGACCCAGAACCTATAGAAACTTGTCTTCTTTTGACCCCAACAACGGAGCTTATATAATCGATTAGGGCAGCATTAGCTTCACCATCTTTAGCAGGTGCGTCTATTTGGACACCAACTGCATCGTCATCCAAGTCAGTGACGGTGGCAATTTTGGACCCTGGCTTCGCGTGGATCGTGATGGCGACGGACGACGGAGGAATGGCGCGGATGCACGCCGGAATTTTGGGAGTTGAAACAGCCGGCTGAGTTAACTCGCCTGACTTGCTTTTACCTTTGCTTTTCTTCGAGGGAGGCATAGGATACCTGTAATTATCAGAACCGGGGAATTTCAACAAGTTTATTAAGGATTTAACCCGACATATCTAAGAAAAATAATACTATTTCATTTTTTTTCATTAAGTACTAAAAAGACCTAGTCATCAGGTTGGACAATAATGGGCCTCACTCATGACCCAATTTGATCGGGGAATTTGCATCTATACCCGCTCTTTAAGTCATCTTTTAACTTATACCCGCTTTGCAAAAACAATTACAAGCGTACCCACTTTTCGCGTAACTTCAGACATACGGGCCTGAAGTAGTAAAAATTTATGTCTGAAGTTTGAATTTCAGAATGTTTTGCCTAAAGTGTAGCAAAACTTCAGATATTTTTGCATGAAGTTTGGCCTAACTTGCAAAGGCAATCACGCAAATTTCAGTTCATAGTGCAAATGGCAAACCTCAGTACATAGTGCAAACGGAAAACTTCAGTTCAATAAAATAACATCATGTTTTGGCTGAAGGTTTTGTTTGTAATTGTTGCACTTCAGCATTCTAGCGCAAATGACAAATTTCAGTTCAATAAAACAACAACATGTTTTGGCTGAAGTTTTTGTTTGTAATTGCTGCATTTCAGCATTCTAGTAGTTGAAGCTTTGTTCTGTATTTGCTGAACTCTAGCATATTTTAGCTGAAGCTTTGTTCTGTATTTGTTGAACTTCAGCATGTTTTAGCTGAAGCTTTGTTCTGTTTGTGATGAACTTCAGGGCTGAAGTTTGTTTTGTATTTGTTGAACTTCAGCGTTCTAGGAACTGAAGTTTTTGCTTATATTTGTTGAACTTCAGCATTCTTAGAGCTGAAGTTCTAAACAACAATGAATTTAATAGATCATGATTAACAACGATTGATGCTGTTCATTTCAAAGATTAAAGAATGAAAAATATTTTCGACATGAAGAGGTCTGAAGTTTTATTTTTGAGGGAAAAATAGTAATTTGACCGAACCCGTAGGTTAAATAAATATGATAGAACATTCACGCTGTATAAATATATAACTACACTCCATGTAAGATATTGGGAAAATCGGCGATCTTAAGTTTCAAAAGAGCCAAAATTAATGGAAATAAATAAAGAATGAGAAAATAAAAGAGGAAAGAAAGAAACGAGATGAATAAGACAGTGGGTACAACTATTGAAGAAGGAGGAGAAAGAGGCCTGAAATTGTTTAAACAGTAGGTACAAGTTAAAACCTTTTTAAAAAGTGGGTATAGGTTAAATGGGGGCGACCAAATAGGGCGCCCCGTGCAATTTTTACAATTTGATCCCAGCAGATCCAAGGCCATGCAGTATAATAGCCTGTTTGGCCAAGCTTCTCAAGAGGCCAAAAGTGTTTTTTTT
>AWOL01S0059405.1:0-19083 GCA_000715115.1 Nicotiana otophora | reverse complement strand
ATTTTTTAAAAAGCAGAAAAAAGTAGCTTCTTCCCAAAAGCAGAAGCAGTAGTTTTGACTTTTCTTCTTACCAAAAATACCCTTAACAAAATATAGTATATATCAAAATAACCGTTAAACCTAATACTTAGGATATTAATGTATAAAAATTTCTTATTATTTTTAGGATAGCTTTCTAATATATATAGTGACTTTAGGGGTGAATGCTTTTATATTTGTTGAATGATTTTTAATATATTTAACTTATATTAAAAGAATTAAGTATTTTTAAATTTTATTTTCATATTTTACTTAAATAAAATAAAAAGATTTAATTATTGCATGTAATATAAAAATTTTAAGATTATTTTTTTATACCTATAATATTTACTATTAAGCAAATCTATTCATGTCCTTATTCATAATTTGATATTTAAAAGCACTTTCTGAAAAGCTTGGCCAAACACAAATTATTGGTCAAAAGTGCTTTTCAAAGTGATTAGCCAAACACAAACTGCTTCTCTTCAAAAGTATTTTTTTTAAAAGCACCATAAACTACCTTAAAATATGTTCACAAACACCATATAAATTTATTGTCACCCGAAGAAGAAGAAAAGAAAGAGGAGAAAAAGGCTTAAGTTATTTAAACTTTGGGTACTAGTTAAAAAAAATTTANAGAAGAAGAAAAGAAAGAGGAGAAAAAGGCTTAAGTTATTTAAACTTTGGGTACTAGTTAAAAATTTTTTTNTTGGGTACTAGTTAAAAAAAATTTAAAAAATGGGTACAAGTTAACATTAAGGTCATTGTTAACTCTACCCACAGGATTGCTCTATATGAGTTCTGATTTTGTGTTTTCATAGAACTTCTCTACTGTATGGGATAATTGTTTAAAGAAACACAATACTCCAAATAAGTTATACAAATAATTTATATGACCTTAGGGAGGGATCCTTTGGTTTTGAAGCAAGTTATGCATGGATGAAGAAGAAAAATAGTATAGTTTAGAAACATATTATGCACGGATTATAATAGGATATTAATAATACAGTGTTAGTAATAAAGGTATTTTATTCTTCGTTCTATAAAATTTAGGTGTGAATAAAAGCAATTTTATGCAGTTTTAGGCAACATCACTAACCAAATATCACTTCAGATAGGGATGTACTTAACTTTGTCAAACAAGAACACTAATGTAATGATTATTTTTATTTATTATTGCTCAATAATGACAGCAAATCTAGAGAAGATCAATGTTAATTTTATTCATTATTGCTCAACAATGACAGCGAATCTGTATTAAATATTTGATAGGGATAGAAATGAGACGTCACATAAAAAAAAAGTCTTTAAGAAAAAAATTTCTACTCAAATGGATGAATTTCACATATCAAAGTATTTGAAGAGAGAAGTACAAATTTCCCTATTTTGACTATGCTTAAGAGTTTATTACGGGAAAAATAATTACTCCGTTTTAATTTTATTTCAAAGGAAAAGGAAAGAGAAGAAAAGAAAAGAGAAATGAGGAAACTTTTTAGGTACTTTGCAAATTATAGAATCTGCCCCCAAATTCTCCACCAACAGTCACCATCAAACAATTCAAGCTACTTACGAGATTCTCCATTCTCTGCAAAAGTTCTAGCATTTTTTACCATTTTAATTTCTCATTAATGGAGTGTATCTCCCATAAAAAGCCACACATGGGTTCTTCTGATTTGGTAAGTAAACATCCAATCTCACGTCATTTACAATTTTTTAATTGGTTATGAACAGTGCATTTTCTTTTGTTATCTCGAGAAATCTCCAAGAATTTTGTAAAATATTGTAATTGGATGGTATGTTTCAATAGTTCAATTCAAGTAAGGCCACATGTAAAAGTTGTAGTTTCGTCAGACCCCACTTGCCTTATTTTATTATATCTCTCTGCACCTTCCACTTTCACATGTTCACTGAGAGGGTTAATTTGTCTGTTCTGGATTAGCTATGAAGTACTAGTGGTGAATTCATTGCTTTATTTTGTGTGTGTTTATTTGTTGTAATAGACCTTTTTTTAAGACAAGAATCTAACAAAAGTTTGTGTCTTTAAGCTTCTTTAATTGGTCTGTTGGTTCAGATTTCATGTGATTAGAGGAGTCTTTGAGTTTTCAAAGTTTCTTTGTTTTTGCAAATTAGGTATTCATTTCTGGTTTCTTTTACTTTCACCAGCTATTCTTGTTGTCATTCCTTTTGATGGTGGTGGTGGACAAAACGTGTTAAGTTCGCTTTATAGTGTTATTTTCATAAACATATAGGGAGTGAGAGAGAGGGCTTATATTTTGGAGCCTATTCAGTACTTGTTCAAAAGTTTGAACTTTGCAGTTTGTGGCCATTGGTTGCAGAAACCATGGCTTCTCTTCTGCGAAATTTCTGGGCAACCCCTCGTTTTGCTCTTAACCAAGACTATAAGCCTCAGTGTATAGCTCAAATCAGGTGCTTAGCTAGCAGAGACTCCACATTATTGTCTTCAGATACTGTTAGAGTTAATGGTGTATCTTCTATTGAGGAAAAGGAGAAAGTTATCCCAATAGATGATGTGGAAAATGGTCATCTGACTTCAAGTATTAAGGAGGATATTCAAGACAAGTTAGAACCCCTTTGGGATGACGGATATGGAACTCAAACTGTGAAGGATTTTCTTGAGATAGGATCGGACATTATTAAGCCCGATGGAGGTCCTCCGCGGTGGTTTACTCCCATATCAGCTGGCCCTCCTTTGAAAGACTCTCCTCTCCTTCTTTTTCTGCCTGGTAATCTTCATAATGAAAAGAAAAATAATGATGGAACAGAGCTTTTGTTATAATTTAGTGGTACAGATAGGGGAATTAATATTAGTATGGTAGTCGTAAAATTTGAGGAAAAGCCTTTTAATCAATCAGATGTAGCAGTTCATTTCAGCAACTCATGCATGCGATTTCTAGGATACAGTTTTTATTGTTGAATTTGTGGAGGGTTTTCCTTTGCATTTTTAGATGGAGCAGTACATTTCAGCAAGCCATGCATGCTGTTCCTAGGATACAGTTTTTATTGTTGAATTTGAATGACTAACTAGAACGCTATTCGTATGTATAGGAATGGATGGCACTGGGTTGGGTCTTGTTTTACATGAGAAGGCTCTTGGGAAGTAAGTACCACACAATCTTCTATAACATGTAATAATATTCGTCTGTTCTGGTATTGTTCTTTCCCTATTGATGCCGAGGCAGCAATCAGTCAGCTTCGTGATTCCACAAGTGTATGATACTGTAACTTGCTTGTTGCAGAGTTTTTCAGTTTTGGTGCTTGCATATTCCAGTGTATGATAGAACACCGTTTGACGGTATAGTATTTTTTCTTTCTTCTCTTTATTTAGTGCTTTGTGTATATGTTGGTTGGTTCAATTAAGAAGCCTTCTATTCTGGATTTATGTTTATATTTGCAACAAGTATCAATTTTAGAAGCTTTACTGTAGAAAATCACCAAGCGAGTTAAAAAAATATCATAGGTTCCTGCATTTGCAAGGATTGATAGAAAGAATTTGGGTGACTACTTGAAGAAGGCACATTGGAGGCTGATGGAAGGAAATCAATATAGAAGGCAGTAGTTTGACATTATGTATGTCTCTCCAATTATCTCACGTGTCTCTCTTTTAAATGATCGAATTAAGAACCAAACTACTTAATCACATGCTTAGGGAATAAAATTGGCAGAGAGAAGAAATTGGAGTTTTATGTTTTCTTGCTTTCTACTTCTTTTTCTTTTCCATATAGTTGTCCTTTGTATGGTTAACCGCCAGCCAAAAGCTTTAAGAACTGGAATAAAAGGTAAAGGTCTACTTTTTACCGTTTTGGAGATTGGGGTTGGAAATTATGAATGATGCTTCTTTTGTGGGTTCAGTTATTGAGAGTTTGGCTCTTACTGTTTGCAAGTTTGGAGTTCAGCTATGATCTCAGAATATTTTCTTTGACATATGTTGATTTTATCTGAATGTGTTTTGGTTTTGGTTCATCTGTAAGTGAGATTTATCACAGCTGGAAAAGAATATAGTTTTTGATTATATTCTATTTGCTTAAATCGTATAGAGCTGGTGGAATATGTCGAGGAAACTGTGAGGATGAGGCATGCTTCATCTCCAAACAAGCCTATTTATTTAGTTGGTGATTCATTTGGAGGGTGCTTGGCCCTTGCTGTTGCTGCTCGTAACCCTAAGATTGACCTTGTTCTAATATTAGCTAATCCAGGTAAGCTATCAGAAAGAGAGCAACTTCTTACTGTAACTCCTTATGACATGCGGTAATAATCCATTATCTAATTATCAGTTTCTGTATCTTTCAGCCACTTCATTTGGCAGGATGCCTCTCCAACATCTGCTTCCTCTTCTAGAGTCTTTGCCTGATGAATTTCATGTGACAGTTCCTTATCTTCTGAGCTTTATTATGGGTATAATTCAATCTCTTCCCCAGAATATAATCGTCTCTAACTTCCAAGTTTCTTGGTGCATTTATTGAAATGTTTCTTTGATTTCTGATCTTAACAAGATGTGTTTCCATTCTTGTAATTTTAACCGTTGCGTGTTAATTGATGGTCGTCATTTTCCTCTTTAGCTGAATAATATTTCAAGTGTTCATAGTGTTGATATTTCTTCTACTAGAAACTTGTACCACACATAAATCTTGATTATACCTTGGAGTAATCTCGGAACTTTATGAGACATCAATCCAAAATTGAGTTGCTTATGCATTCTTAGTTCTTGTTGATTTTTTCCTGTTCGAAAATTGTGTTGAAGAGGATATATTTCTTATAACCCTTTATTTCGTCCTTTTTCCCTTTTACATTGATGAACAATGTGCAGTTGCAACTGGCAAGTTCTTCATATTGTCGACAAAATAATGTGCCATTTCTGCATCAGGTGATCCAATGAAGATGGCGATGGTTAATATTGATTCCATGCTTCCTCCTAGACAAATTATTCAACATCTCTCTGACAACCTCACTGCTTTCCTGGCCCACCTTTCTGTAAGTTCTGCATGAACTACTTTGATTCTTCCTGGATTTAGGTTTCTCTATTGCTAAAGGAAGACTTTTGTATAGACTGTTTTAGCAAGTGCTAGTTTCAGTTTCTTCACTTGTTGTCTAGGATAATAACTATGATATTAACCAAAATGATAGTTCTGTCACAGCTTGGATCAAATTGAAACAGAACTCCTTGTATGAGTGACAGAACTTTTCATGTTTAATTACTCTAGAAATTATACTAAGAGAGTAGAAAAGAGAAGAAAAGAGAAGGCCACAATTAGAAGTAGCAGAAGAGGAGAATGTGCATACTAGAAGAAGAAGAACAGCCATTGTTTAAAGAAGAAAAATAAGAAGATAGATGCTTCTGCTTGGTCATTCAAATGATTTGAAGTTCCATGTCATTTTTCTCCGCTAGGAAATTGTTTAGGGATTCATGTTACAGTAATTGTATCCCTTCCCTTTCTTCAGGGTGTGGCTGATATTATACCAAAGGAAACTCTTCTCTGGAAGTTGAAGCTTCTTAGATCTGCTTCATCTTATTCAAATTCCCGTCTCCATGCTGTTAACGCTGAAGTACTTGTGCTTGCTAGGTCTGATCTCTGTTCTCTTTATGTTGTTGTGACTGACGTTTTTTGTGCGGGTATGTAGGTTAAAGCGTTTTGCTCAATTCTGAATATTGGTACACTAGGCCTTGTAGTTATGCCTCATAGGCCTTTTCTAGACCAATTATCTAAAGAATTAGTTTATGTTTCTTCACCTTTTCTCTTTTGGTTTTTATTTTTATTTTTTCGTTCTATCTCTTTTTGGTAGATCATCTCGTACAGTACGAAGCATATAAGTAGTCTTTGGAGCAAAACATTTAATTCAAATATCTTGCACTACAGCGAAGGTGAAGTTCATGGCTAGAGTCTGTTTTGGAGTAGTTATCATTTGCTTTACGAAATTGCAATAATCAATTTCATTGTTTTTGTCTGGGATAATAACTCATGCAAAAGAAATAACTTAGGCTTTCATCAGTTGTTATACTTTAGGGGTCATAATAGTTTTTTTGATAAGGTAAAAGTTATACTTTAGGGGTCATAATAGTTAATAAGCATCAATTTTCTTTTTCCATAATAATCATCACCTTCGGTTCCATTAAATTCTTTAACCTTTCTTAGTTGATGTTCTGAAAAGTGAAAAAAATCTCATGGAACCTAAATTGATGTATATCCTTACGAGCATACTTCTGCCTTATGAGGGAAATATTGCTAATAATGCTAATATCTTCTGTAGGATTTTCTCTCTGTATTCCATGCATGCATGAGCTTGAATTTATTCTGCCTATTGGATAATCCTTTTTAAACAAGAAGTGATGTAACTGAATTGTAATGTATAGTGGCAAGGACAACATGCTTCCAAGTGCAAATGAAGCTAAGAGGCTAGCAAGTTCATTAAGAAACTGCAAAGTACGGTACTTCAAAGACAACGGACATGCTATTTTATTGGTAAGTGAGGAGTTATTCCCTTTTTGGGATCTTATCATGCTTCTTCCTTTAAAAAAAATAAAACTAATTGCTTTCTTTCAGGAGTTACTGTCCTTACTATATTTGTGGTAACTTTAAAGTTTAATCAGACAGTAGCTGTAGGGAGCCTCGATAACTTATCATTGTTTTTATATATAAGTTTCATATTGATTTAATTCCCAATTGTTTTTCTTGTTTCTCTAGGTGCCCTAGAAATAGATATTAAGATAACACTTCACGCTTACTTTAATTTACTGATCCAAAATAAGCTGTCACTTGCCGCTTGCACTTCTTAGTTTTCGAAGTTAGAACAATTGAATAATTTAAAAGTTTTCTATAAGTACAAGTCCATCTGGACCTTTTAGATTTTTTTTTCTCAAGTGGTGTTCAGCGTTTAGATAATAATAGCATTTGAGCATGCTTAAGATTTTATCAAGTTCAAACATGAAGTTTGCAGTAAAAGTAGCATTAGAAAAATAAAATTTCCATTATTATTATTATTATTATAATAATAATAATAATAATAATAATAATAATAATAATAATAATAATAATAATAATACACAGCTATTACTAAACATATACTCTTCTGTTTCTTTCTTCTTGTTATTGTTATTGTTATTATTGTTTTATTGTGTTTTGCCTTTTATAACTTGACATACTTTTTCCATACCCTCGTTAAAAATTTAAAGCTACAATGGTATCTGAATAATAAAAGGCAATAATTATAATTATTATTATTGTTTATAATTTTTGTTATTATTATTATTATTATTATTGTTTTATTGTGTTTTGCCTTTTATAACTTGACATACTTTTTCCATACCCTCGTTAAAAATTTAAAGCTACAATGGTATCTGAATAATAAAAGGCAATAATTATAATTATTATTATTGTTTTATTGTGTTTTGCCTTTTATAACTTGACATACTTTTTCCATACCCTCGTTAAAAATTTAAAGCTACAATGGTATCCGATATTCATGCCTGGCGAGGGTTAATAAGTCAGTGCCTATTCCTTCTCCATTTCAATTTAGTGTACATCCCCCTCAATGCCTGAGTGTAGTCAATGGAACATCCTATTTTTTGCTAAATGCAGATGTAATTCTATGTTCTCTTCCCCTTTCTGTTTTAGTTTTTTAAAATTGTCTGAAATCTGCAGTAGAAAATCTAATAAAAAGACAGAAAATTAGAGCTTGTTTTTGGATTCTTATGGTTTGTGGTGAGTGTGGTGACTGGTAGTTGTATTCCTGTAACATGACCTTATGCTATGTGGATGAATTCTGTTGCGGGAACTTTGAAGCAGTTGGTTGACTGCAGTTTTAATTGTGCAGGAAGATGGTATTAATCTGCTATCCATCATCAAAGGTACTAGTAAATATCGTCATTCAAAAAGGCATGATTATGTCATGGATTTTCTGCCTCCTAGTATGTCAGAGTTCAAGAAAGCAGTCCAGGACTTTAGGTAATTTGACTATTTGAGCATAAGGTGCATCAAGCAAATACTTGGTTGTAGCATATCATCGAGCATACGCTTATCCCTTTTTTCCTTTTTCTATTTTTCCCAGTAGTTCTTCCTTGTTTCTCGTTGTTCTTTTTCCCTCTTGTTTGCATGATCTTTTCTTTCCCTGTGCGGTCTGTAGTAGAATACATATGTTTGTGTAGTCGAGCATATGTGATACAAATGAGGGCTGATTTGAACTACAGCTTAACATTAATTTAAATTATATGACTAATTGTGAACCACACCTATTTTGACAAAATATTCAAGTAACCTCTATTTGTTACCCTTTATCGATAAAGACGTGGAGAAGCAATATATATTTAACAATCTGTGATGAATTCCTATGCTGACTTGCATTTAGAACAATAAAATAGTCACTGCCTAACAAAGTTCCACAATGCAAGACCAGACTTTGGTCGACTGCGATTTGTGTAAGGTCATTAAACTTCAAGGGGAAAAGGAGATAGGAAATCCCTGCTGCAATATAAGGAAGGTTGAGTCAATTTGAATCTAGAGATTGGCCAAAGTCTTCACTGATAGACCATCATTGAATGTCCATGCGGTAGACAAAATTACTTGAATAAGTGATTAGAGGAAGGGGTGATTGAACTAGTGGAAACAACCAGGGGAATGACGCTAATTTGTCATCCTTCTCTTTTGAACTTTTTTCTCTTCTAAAAACTTCTTTTTTGAACTTGTTTCTTGGAATTAATGTTACATTGCACGAAAAGCTCCATTGACATACTAAAACAGCATGGTAAAAACCAAACAGATAAAGTCCTCCTCCATTTTAACCTATAAAATGTATGTATCTGCAAAAAGCTACCACCATAGTTAAGCCGTTAGTGAGCAGTATCTACATCAATGATTACACGTTTCCACATGTATAAAACACATATTTGCTTCTTTATGTGCGTTCTTCCTCTTTCCCGAGTCTCTCTATCTCCATGTGTATATGTATGTCCATGTGAAGCATATGCATGTCCTACTTGCTTCGATGCAGCAATAAATATCTATTCACTTGAACACGTTTTAATTTCTTTCAACTATCTCACCTCTGCTCAGTTGACTGTCACTTTGTTCATGTAGCAGTTCCTTGTTGGCACTTGCTGTAGCACTGATAGACATAAATGACTGACATAGCCATTAGAAGTATTTGAATGATCTTTGGCAATCCTGCCATTTGCACCTTCAGTAATTTTTATATTTTGTTCCCTTTTTTCTCCTCTTCGACCTGCTCATGGTTTTGTGATTTTGTTTCATTCTCTACTTGTGACCAAGCTTGTCGATTCCTCCTTGCAGCTTTGTTGTTTTGGATGAAATACTCTGAAAGTGTTGGGCAAAGTATATGTGTTTTAGTTATGCAACAGATATATCAAGGATTTTCGCTGAGAACGCTCTATGTGATATAATTTGAAATTTTGCTAATGAGAGAAAGTAACATGACAATATTTGTTCAGATGTATGATCTTCATTTCATGCATATTCCATCTAGTTATGTAGTGTATTCTTTAATTCCTAACAGTAATTTAAATGCAAAAAGGAAATAATCAACATGGCAAGGGTGTAAAAAGAACACAATTTCATGTGACACAAGTTTATTACCTTATCGCCTTTAGAAAATGATAAGACATCATGTATAAAGTTTTAACTACAGCCCTGCTAGGATTAAGGAGTCTGATCCCTTGACGAGAGTGCTTAATTGAATTCTGAACCTATAACGTCCATCACTTTGGGATGAAAACTATCATTATGCAAAAGCTCATGCTCCTTTATTTGGTCAAACCTGTAAGAAGGTAATTGAAGTTGGAGCAATTTATTTTCTAGGAAGGTGTTGGGTCATAGAGCTATAACCGAATTGCATTAGTCTTTCTTTTTTCCTTTAATACGCCAATCAAACTAACAAATTTTCAGCTACCTATTTGATTTATAATGCATGTGTGTTAATATCTTGCACCTTGCGGCTAATATTATGCAAAATGATATTGCAGATGGTATCTCAATTTTACTTGTTCAGTTATGTTGTCCACAATGGAAAATGGGAAAATTATAAGAGGTCTAGCAGGGGTCCCATGTGAAGGCCCTGTATTGTTGGTTGGTTATCACATGCTTATGGGTTTAGAAGTAATCCCTCTTGTTGAACAATATTTGAGGCAGAAGAAAATTTTACTTCGTGGTATAGCACATCCAACATTGTTCACTCAGCTGATTGAGAGTGAAACTAACTCAAGTTCAATCTTTGACATGCTGAGACTATATGGAGCTACGCCTGTCACTGCCAGCAACTTTTTTAAGTTGCTTGCAACAAAGTCACATGTTCTGCTGTATCCTGGTGGTGCCCGTGAGGCCTTACATCGTAAGGTGCGTCATAATCTTCCCTTGGTTAATTCCATCTTCTATATTATTCTTAAATGGGAAGCCTTGTACTATTGCTGTTCATGCCTTCTCCTACAAGTCTGGTAAAATTGTTATCCACTTTAAAATCATTCTTGACTCCAGTTCCTTACCTTTACGCTAGGATGTGAATTACTGGTACTTAATACTGGAATTCTCTGCTTGTAGATACATTTTCTTCTGTAACTAGATGAATTTAATGAATAGTGGAGTCATGGGGGAGTATACCCCTCATATATGCCTAAAACCATAAAGATGGAATTTCCTTGCAACTAAGGACAGCTAAAAATAACTCACTTCAGAAAAGGAAAAATACCGTTAGCTAAAAGTAAGGCCAGTGCTGAACAGAAAGGCTCACAGAGGAGATTCTTAACTGTTTTGCAATTATTCACCTTAGCCAGTGGCCTCCATTTGGTGGCAAGCTAACCACTATGATATACATTTGTCTAGTTAGTGTGTCTCTTTATATAACATTTCATAGTTGTTAAATGGTGAAATTGATGCAGGAAAACTACATTTCTGCATGTGTATAAATGTCTCTATATGTGTTATTTAATTAAAATGCATAATGTGTTAGTTCATGATTCTTATAAGTTATAACTTGGCTGAACTTCCCATCAAGTTAGTTAAGAATATAACTGGACATATTGGAAAAGTTTTAGAGATTTAGGTTGTCTGTTACTTCTCGTTAGTTCCATACACTGGAATGTCAAGGGCGTAAAAGAGGACGCTAATTTAACTGGAAAATAAAAAATTATTTATGATGTCAGTGACATTAATAAGCAATTAAAGCTCATTTTGCTTGTGAATTTGATGAAGACATCTAGCAACGCAAAAATAACAAAGCAATGCTTTCTTGCTGGAAAATAAGAGAAGAGACTTAATGTATCAAATAATTGACGATATGATGAATACATGACACACTTTAAGTATCAACCTCAATACACATAATATTTGTCCATTGTGTGATATATCTTACTTAAGAATTGAATCTTGAAATATTCTAACTCTTATCATTTTAACTATTAACAGTTTACTTCTAACATAACAACAAGCACCTTATATTCTTGAACTTCGACAGAGCTTATGTAGTCATAGTCTCTTTTAGGGATATGTTACAACTGGTATTCCCAATAACAAAGTGAGAATATCACCTTTTCTTTTGGAAATGTTTGCTTCAAAGTGGATTTAGTATAATTTTCTGTGCTTTTCTGTAACTGCTATTCACAAAGGTAAGTTGAAGAGAAAGACTGGTGACTGGCTGTCTTCTAGTGTACCTCATCGAAATGACAAGAAAATAACAATAACCTCATTGTCATCAAGTTAGGGTTTTTCCTTGTGATGTTATTTCCTATGTTGATGGTTTTGTATTTGTGATAGGGAGAAGAGTACAAGGTGATTTGGCCTGACCAACCAGAATTCATCAGAATGGCTGCAAGATTTGGTGCGACAATTGTGCCATTTGGCGTTGTTGGGGAAGATGATATAGCACAGGTTTGTTTATGCTGTCTTACATATATTTTCCTTTGTAACATTAGAAGAAATAATGATGCTTTTTGGTTCCTTGATATTATTTCCCTTAAAAGCTTTGGTCACGTATCTGTTAGCTAGTCTCATTTCAATTTGGAAGTTGCAGTGAGTTATTTTCTCTTGGGTATATTGCATTTTCGAATAAATTAATCTTGAAAGAGATTTTCGTAGAAATAGGAGTAGAACAAGGAAGAACTATTCACTTATCCCTTTGATCTGTATATAGTGACTTGTTCATTATTGGAATTGGAACCAGTTATGTACCATTTCTCAACATATTCTTGCCTGATCTTAGCTGTTCTGATTGCAGTTAGTTCTCGACTATGACGACCTAAAAAAGATTCCTATATTGAGTGATCAGATAAGGCGTGACAACGAACTGGCGGCGAGGATGGGTGTAACAGTCAGGTTCATTCATGGTTCCCTATTGTTTTCGTATCGTTTCCTAATATTTGCTCCTTGCGCTCTTGCCTATTTCATTCTGAACCATTTATTATTATATCCTTTTAACCGTTCTATAAATTTTTCTGTAGGACGGATATGACCGGGGAGGTTGCCAATCAAACATTGTATCTCCCGGGCCTTTTACCTAAGGTACCCGGTCGTTTTTACTACTTGTTTGGAAAACCTATTCATACAAAGGGAAGGCAGGACCTGCTGAAAGATAGAGAGAAAGCAAAAGAATTGTACTTGAATATAAAATCTGAAGTTCAAAATAGCATGAATTATTTGCTTAAGAAAAGAGAGGAGGATCCTTACCGAAGCGTCATTGACCGGACCACATATAGAGCATTTTCTGCTACTTTTGATGATGTCCCAACATTTGATTATTAGGTGATGAGTTAGAAGTTAGATTTATTTTTATAGTAGATGATGTATACGTGTATTCATGGTTCAATTTTATGTTGGTATATTAAAATTTTCTCCCAATATGAGCAAGCTTTCCACCAATGACTAAGGAAAATATCAAATCTTTATCATAGCTTGCATCAGTGTCAGATAGAACTTGATCAAGCAGAAACAATTTAAATTTTTCTGCAGATATTCTTCTAATTGTCAAAGATTATGTACATATTGCACCTTTGTTCTTAAGGGTCTTTAGATTGAGTACCACTTTGATCCTACTTTAGTTCAATTTTCAAGCTAAGCCACTGACTAGGCTCCAATATGAAAACTCAACTGCAGTTACTATTCCCTGTTAACATCACAACATGTGCATCAACTGCAGCTGATCCACTACAAGAAATTTGACTTTCGGCTACCAGTTTTAGCAAAGGGACATAAATCTGATCGTTATAGATGTATACTTAAAATGACCATATCTTTTTGGGGTCGTTTTCAACATTAGCAAGAGGATAATATACCGTCCTTAAGAAGCATAATATTCGGATTCCGAACTATTTGTTGGTTAGAGCTGAAGTGGGTGGATATAACACAGGCAGAAAAAATTTATGGTTCATTATCTCATCCAGATAAGTTTGCACCGGATTCTCTTTTAAATACATATTCTCCCTTCCAATATAACGAAGGTCAAAACAATTAAGGGTGGAATGAGAAGTTTAAAGTTGAATTATTTCCAAATATAAAAAGGTGTCAATTCTTTTTGGAATATACTAATAAGTAAATAGTGCTACGTAAAACGTTAGAATTTTCAAATAGCCAATACTTCTTTCCCGAAAAGTCATACTCCTATTTGGTTTCGTGTAGACTGTAGTGCAAGTAAAAAGTTGAATGTGATCTGTTCCGTTCATCCTGATTTCAGTTTACTAATTCGGTTTCCTGTAGAAGCCGATGGACAAGTAACATGTTCCTTTTGTAGTGTGCCACAGAAAATGTGCTAAAAAGGAAATAAAATATTAAAGTTAAATTCCATGGAATAGAGGTTTACTGAAGTTCACTTCAAGTAAAACTAAGAGATTCTATTCCAATAGCAAATATCCTTATCTAGTAGCTTGTTCTAATTCTTGGAGGCTCAAATTGGAGTAATCTTATTCTTTACTTGAAGAGTGAAATATTCACATTTATCTCTTATACCCTGAACTATTCTCACAAAAGAATCTCTCGTTACCTGTTTCCTTCTTGGCCTTATTAGCCCTCTCACGAAAATCAACCAATGGGAAATGAAAACCTCATAGCCAGGCAAAGTAGGAGAATTTGGTTCTTTCACATTATAGACAAAGCTAAGAGAATCCAAAGATATAACAGTAGAAACAGAATAAAGAAGAGAATGTATACACGTACAACATGACTCAACTTCTCTATATAAGGAGCAACTTTAACTTGATTAAAACCAAACAAGGGGAAAAAAAACTAAGCAATAAGCTATAGTCTAAATAATAGTTTATGGCTGGTTATGGCAAGGGTCCATACCAAAATGATTGGGGGAAGCCAATTACTACTGTAAGTGACTACCCTGATCATGTCCATCGCCCTGTTATCATTGGTGGCGTCGAGGGCTATGTGGTGAGAGCTCAAAGAATTGTTGAAGTTCGTCATAGTTATGATTCGAGAGGTCTTCTAGACGAGTACAATGTGCACGAAGAATGGGACAATCATAGTCCTAGAAAGGTCCATGAATTCTTTGATAAAGTTCATAACGAAGCTAGTCAACCAACTCATCCCACTCTTTTGAGCTCTCCAAAGTGGAGCACTAAGCCTAGTTGGAGGAGTGAAGATCATGACTCTCCCAAGTATAGCGATCATCGCGATTTTGATGGCAGCCCTCTTCGCAATAAGTTTGAAGGATTGCATCTTCAAGATAATCGCGGATCAAGTCCATATTCGTACAGGAAAGATGGTTATGAAAAGCCTAGCTTCACTCACTCCGCGGATTCTCCCAAGGCTGGTCATTTCAAGGACTATGGGGTCAACAACAAATGGGATTCACCACCAAGATCAAGAGGAATAAGCCCATATAGCAACGCCAAAGATGATTATGGCAAGCCAAAATTCAATGGAGGTTACAAAACAAGTAGTAGTCCTCCACTTAGCCAGGCCACAAATGATATTGGCACTGCTATGAAGATCCTTGAGGAAGGTAATAACACTTTGGCTTCTCCTACTTATGCACCACAATCACATTTTCCAGCATCTTACTCAACTCCACATAGAAAAGAGAGTTACCCTGAGAGAAATCAAGGTGGAAAGCCTCTGGCTTCACCTGTTTCTACACAACCATCCTATTATCCAACATCAAATCCGACAACCGAAAGGAAAGAAAGTTACCCTGAACCAATAAAAGGAATGAAGCCTCTGTTTTCCCCTGGCTATACACAACAACCACATTTACCAACTTCAAACCCTCAGCCTCAAAGGAAAGAAAGTTACCCTGAAACTGCGCATGGCGCAAAGCCTCTGTTTTCCCCTGTTTATACACCACAATCACATTCACCAACTTCTAATCCGACATCTCAAAGGAAAGAAAGTTACCCTGAATCAACGCATGGCGCAAAGCCTTTGTTTTCCCCTGTTTATACACCACAATCACAGTCATCAACTTCTAATCCGACATCTCAAAGGAAAGAAAGTTACCCTGAAACAGCGAATGGCGCAAAGCCTCTGTTTTCCCCTGTTTATACACCACAATCACATTCACCAACTTCTAATCCGACATCTCAAAGGAAAGAAAGTTACCCTGAAACAGCGAATGGCGCAAAGCCTCTGTTTTCCCCTGTTTATACACCACAATCACATTCACCAACTTCTAATCCGACATCTCAAAGGAAAGAAAGTTACCCTGAAACAGCACATGGCGCAAAGCCTCTGTTTTCCCCTGTTTATTCACAACAATCACACTTACCAACTTCAAGTCCAATGCATCAAAGAAAAGAAAGTTACCCTGAGACAGCACACGATGCAAACCCTCATTTTTCCACTGGTTCTGCACAACAACCACATTATCCAACTTCAAATCCAACACCTCAAAATAAAGAAAGTTACCCGAATAAACCACAAGGTGGGAAACCTCTGTTTTCCCCTGCTGATAAGCAAAAACCACACCCTCCAACATCACATTCAACACCTGAAATGAAACAAAGCTACCCTGATTATGAAACACGAGGTTGGAAACCTTCATTTACCCCTTTGTCTCCACAAAAGGAACACTACAGTCCACAAATGGAAGACCATTACCCCGACAAAATCCAGGGCGGTAAGTCTTTTCCATTTCCATATGAGGAACCACGCTATGGTTCAAGCATCCCACCGAAAGAAACCATCAATAGCAGTGAGGCCAAGAAAAGGTATGCTAACTTAAAACCCGTGTCACCAGCACATATGAAATACAATGGAACACTTGATAGCAGAGAGGCTGTGAACAAGTACAACGGTGCATTTGTTCCTTAGAGAAATGCAGGGATATTACTTGGCTTATTGAAGATGGTTCCTGCTGCAATGATAATCAAGCACATCATATCTTTTGTTTTCTACTTCGCGAGTGTGGTAATGTTTTCTTGAGTGTTTGTGTTTGAATAAAAGCATGTTATGGTAAGTAGTAGTTGCTAGTCTAGTAGAAATACAGTTTGCTTGTGTACTTGTGATTGCATATGAAATGAGAAAACAGTTGTGTTTATTATGTAAATTTGTTCATGGTTTGGCACATGAGTTGTTTGTTTCCAACCTAGCTTAGTGAACTGGATAATTTGGATAAATTTCTCATTCACTGGACAAACTTAACTTCAACTAATATCGAAAAGTACCATACTTTGATCAAATTTATTACTTTAAATCATCCTCTTGATCAAGTTAATATTGATTTCAGCTTTACTTTAATCTAATTTCCAGTATATATAGTTTGGCCAAAACTTATTTACTTTGAAATAAAATTTTAAAAAGTGAGTGCACTGTCCACCTGCTCCATAGAAATAGAAACCAGGCGGAAAGATCAACAAAGCAACAGCAAAAATGAAAAGTAAAACCAAAATAAAATTCCAATAATGAGGCAATTCATGAGCTAATACGAAAAACCAACTATAAGAAGTTCATCCCAAACAACAAAAGGTATGAACTGGAGTGAACAAAGTCCAAAACACGAAATTTGGAACGTCAATCCTGATTAAAAGAAGATTAAGAGTAAATCAAGCAACAGATGAGGACTTTTCCTAAAAGCTTCCAGAAACAACCACAAATGGATATGAGAATTATCAAAGTTGGAAGAAAGAATTTGACTTATATATAATACAACAGTATGGAACTTACTTTAACTAGAAAATGTAAAGTCTATTGTTGCAGCCAAACGCACCTGAAAATACGCGGTCGTCAAGTAATAAAATGATAAGATATAGTGTCGAACCCACGAGAACTTGTGATTAACTATTAACTAAATTAGACTATCCTAATTATCTAAACAAGAGTTAAACCTAGAAGTATATGACTCTGATCTAATTAAACTAAAAAGAAAATAAATAATGAACTATGAACAAAGGAAATATAGTTTTTTATGTTATCAATGTAATGAAAACGATTCCGGGTTATGGGCTATCTAACATTCCTATTGTATTCTTCAATTGAATTGACTAACTAATTCATCTAGCTTATTGGTTGACAAAGTTAATATTGCTCATAAGAATCTGTCGAGTTCTTACACGCCTATTCAAACTAACCTAACGCATATATGTCTATGGAGTTAGAACTAGCAAGAATGCATTTATAATTTCTGTACATTAACCAAGCAAGACAATTAAGTATATGTCTATCCTAACCGCGAATCCGTTCCCTGATGCCCAGGTTCAAGAACTTGCTCTACTCAATCCTATGTGCAATCTAGAATTCCCTCTTTAGAATCGTAAATAGTATTCAATTGGTGATCAAACAATCAAATAATTAAGCGCGACATTAAATAAATAAACTAATATGATAAATCAAGAAAGACAAATCAATATTCGAATATCAATAGTCATGAACGAACCACAATCCTACAACGTGAAGTTTAGCTCCACATATATATGGTAGCCAAACAACAAATCATACAAAGAAACATAAAATTTACTAAGTTGGTGGAAGAAGATGAAATCCGGCCTCCACGGCGGCTCCTTGCTCTCCCTCGGTTGAATCCCCTTCAAAAAGTGTGTTTTTATGCCCTAAAAGAGGCGTTTTTGACTTATATATTGCGTACAAAGGTCATGGGCCGAAGTTTCCCTTTTTCTTTTCCGAATCAGCTTTAGGGATTGATGCTGGGGTGGATGCTTCGCGTCCGCCTAAGCTTGAACTTCTCAGCATCGGATGGTTCCACCCTCTATTCCTTCATCTCTGTTGTGTCCAGGTGCGGATGCTAATGCGGATATCTTATCCCGACTTCACTGCTAAGGGTGTACCAAATACGCTTTTTTCCTAGGTTGGATGCGACGCATCCACCCTCTTCTCCTATAGCTGGAGTACATTTTCTTCATATTTTTGCACTCCAAACATGCTAAATCATCACACACAACCTAATTAGTCATAAAATCAATAATTAACACATGTTGGTCATTTTTAACACTAAATAGCACCAAAAAACAATTAAAATATGGGTAAAGTAATATTAAAACATATAAAAATATGTCAAATATCATTTATTCCTATATGAATTTGACTACAAATTCTATTTAGACATAAATTAAGTAGCTAGCAAATTTAAAATTCTAAAAAACTATAATTTTGAATTAGTTTTCCGAACATATCTTCATTCTGACTTGTTCAATTGTTCACAAGTCAGACAGATTGATATGATTTGGTATTATCTTCATTTTACCTTTCTTGTTCAATTGTTCACAAATAATGACAGATCAACGTCACTTGATACTATTACGATGCTCTAACTTCTAATAAACAAAAAATGCCATTAATTAAGAAAATATTTCCAATTATGACTGACACTTTGAGAAGAACTTAAGATACTTAGTGTCACGACCCAAAAATCACACCTGTCGTGATGACGCCTATCTTAATACTAGGCAAACTGACAACCTCAATAAATCACGATTTCCTTTAAGTTTAAAAATATAATATTTAAATATAACACAAAAATCTCACAAATACCGATACAAATACTCCCAAAATCCGGTGTCATTGAGTACATGAACATCTAAACGATACCAATGTCTGACTGATAAAACACTATCTGAAAATATAGAACAATACAAAAACTGAAAGGAAAGAGAGTCAAGGT